>WOGP01003080.1:0-15683 GCA_015342065.1 Leptinotarsa undecemlineata
TATTTTATGGCATTTGTTTTGTTTTTTGATTAATGACAAATGTAGACATGTTTTTATTGTATACACGAATAAATATATCTATCTATATTTCATGTGGAATGAATAACATAGCAATCAATATCGTAGGATTTCGGTAATTTATTTAGATAAATTCCGAATGACGTTTACAGACCCGAAATGTTCAATATGAGCACTCATACGACAGCCCTCTTCTAGATAACAAGAATACCAATTAAATTCATTTGACTCATCAATAATATATAATAATATAAGTATGTTTTTTGTTTAGGTATATATAATGAGAACCAGTATAGTTGTGAGAAGTAGTAAACTGGTTCACTGATCATTTCAATTTTAACTGGTTTGAGATTTACGTATAACTGATGTTTTGTAATTGAAACTTTATGCTGAAAAATTGAGACCATTACTTTTCTCATATCATTTTTTGTGTAGAAAACATTTGAAGAAAATGGAATGATTAAGCGTACAAGTTTATAAACTATAGTCGGAGAGTTTACTCTCATCCTAACGTAATGAAAGTGTTCTCTCGTTTTAACATCAAATATATTAATAACTTTATGTCACACTTATTTAGAGAATATATGACACTGTCAACGTACATTTTGCTCCCATGAATTATTAATAGTAACCAAGCACTCATATCTATTTTTGGTAGATTTATCAGAATCGAAATAATATATTTTCGATCTATAAAATTGAAAAACGTTCCTTTGTGTCGAAATTTCAACTTTCATAGTTTCTTTAGCTCGTGGTCAGTACCTAGTCAGCTTGGATCAAGAGTTATTCGAGTTAGACTCTTTCACTATTTACATTGAAATTGTGATAGAACTGGCCGACATTTGATGAAAATTAATTGTGAAATATTTAAGTAACAATTTATGAGTTTAAACAAAACCACGCCACGTACCGATAGACAGCTATTTCAGCCTGTTGGGCTTCACCACAGTACGGGACATGCAGTCATCGATTGCAGACGAACTGCGCAAAACCAAGACAAGTACTTCATAAAAATCACTGCGTAAATGCAAACGAAACATTTTTACATTTGCTTTTAGGTAATATAGTAATTGGAATCCTAATAATGATCACTTTACTAAACTGATTAATTATATTGAATTGAATAAATTGATGGATGTAGCCGTTACTACGAGGTAGGAAAGCATAATAAAAAAAAAGATAATTTAAACTTTCTGTTTTTTGCCACTTTTAATTGTAACTAACGTTACTGCAGTTTCGTCCTATATGGACAATTGAAAGTGGTAAAAAACATAGAAATTTTCATTTCTTTTTCATTATGATCTCCTACAACGTAGTAACGGCTACATTCATCAATTTATTGAATAACAATTATTGAATATCTGTAGCAAATCAGATAGTTTTTCGAGGATCTCCTACACTACAGTGTCGAAGTACGTTTTCACATTTTTTTAATGAAATGATATGTACATATGTTCACGATTTAAAAGTAAATATTTATTTATTTTTGATTCATTTCTTTTTTTTTTATAAATTTGCTCTTTTTTTATTTTTTGTATACCATTCAAGTATTTATATTGACTTTGTTGACGAAATGTTGCCTTTGTGGCAACAGAAAGTATCTACATTGTATTATAATATATATATGATTATATTCGATATAAAGTTCTCACATATTCTTTTTTTGGTTAATTACCGATTGGCCAACTTAAAAACGGAACATAGCCTTCATTTGCTTTTTTTCAGAAAACAAATTCTGATTAACCTAAAAAATATATATCTGATCCTTTGATATTTATTCACTGAAAAAGATCAGCGATATTATTTAGTCTAATTTATTTAATTATATAAAAACTTAAACAATGGAAGCTGTAATAAAGGACCAAAAAGAATTCGAATCTATTATACAGTAAGTAAAATCAGACATTTGGCTTATCCTTATATTTAGATAATAACTTATCTTTCAAGGGCTCATAACCTTTCTGTAATCCACTTCCAAGCAGACTGGGCAGAGCAGTGTTCCCAAGTAAACGAGCTTTTAGAAACCCTTTCTTCACAAAAAAAGTACCCAGAGACCAAGTTCTATTCTTGCCCTGCAGAAGATCTTTCTGAAGTATGTTTGAAATATAAAATTGAAGCCGTACCCACTGTGATATTGTTTCGGTCTGGCAGCATAGTCGAAACAGTACATGGGGCCGACCCCTCAAAAATCACCGAAGCCATAACGAAATATAGTGCTTTGAGTGGTGATGATGGTGATAGCGTAGATAAAAACAAATCATTAGATGCTAGGCTGAAAATGCTCATTAACAAATCAAAAATCATGCTATTCATGAAAGGTGACAGGAACAATCCTCGATGTGGTTTCAGCAGGAAAACTGTAGAAATATTAAACAAAATGGAGTAAGTAAGGTTATAATCACTCGAATGGAAATTTAAAATGTTGCAAATTCTTTGATACCTTTTATTCATTAGAAAGTTTATTGTTACTTTTGGGCATTTTCAATACGTAGAATGAGTTGAAACTATGTGCTCTGGTAGATTGAATAATAAATTTGGAGTCCTTCAGTTACCATGTAAGATCTATATATCTGACTTTGACAAATATGAGAAGCTTTGTACCATCCTCAGTATACTGATAACTTACAAATGTATATCAACTTCGATATTAATCACACGCAGATGGTTTGGACAATCTACAGTTTATGTTCCAAAGCACTTGAGATATTGTATGCCAAATGCTTCAACATCAAAAATCATTATTTTACGCCAAAGTTGAAACAACTTTCATATATTTTTATAATACAATTTTTTTTATTGTATTTTTAAAATGTTTTCCAATCGTACAAACTTTACATAAATGAAGGAAAGTGCATATAATACCTATATATAAATCAAAAAAATATGTTAAACAAACAATATTCAACAGCTTGCATGAAATGACATAAAAATACAATTGAAGCAGTATTTTAACTGCATCTTATACCCCTTATATAACACTTATAGAAATTGTTTTAGGTTATAATATTTCTTACTTGTTAGTAGCTACTGTATTAGTCTTCTGAAGAGTATGATATGAGAGCTTTTATTGTCTTGAATATGTAGAATAAGCTATGTTAACTTTGTTTGTTTGGGAATTGTTGATAAATGTTTGCTTCTTGTTACATAATTTTGTTCAAATGGGGTTGGGTTGAAAAAACAATTCTAGAACTATCTCTGGAGACAATATTGAATATGCTTCCATCAGTCTTTTTATGAAGAGTAAAAAACAGAGGAGCCCCACATTAACATATTGTGACCCATATGTGAGTAGGCAAATGATTAGTACACAACTATGACACCATCTTAACTACTTTGCATTGCAAATATTGCTTATTTTGATTCTCTACAAATATAATCAATATTATAAGACCTCATGACAGAGTTTTACCTATATTCATTCCTAAGAGAATACCTGTTTTGTAAAGTTGGATGTTATTTTTCAATGTCTGTCTCAACAAAAAACTTAACATTCAGTGCGAGTTGATTTCTATTGCAATAAGAATCCATTACATCCATGTCATCATTACATCCGTGTTAGGAATCACACATTAAAAGGTAAAACCTCGTTAGTCCTTAGCTCGCACAAGTTTCTCAACTTCTGAGAGTTGTCGTTCGTATGTGGGCTAAAGCTGATTAACAGATAACTGAAATAATGTTGTCTTGTAACTCCTCTGATGTATTCCAGAAACTGTTGGTGTAGTATCAGCAGATAGCATTACATAATTTTTTTTATACATTACGGGAGATGATTTATGTAAATAGAGTATGTAGAATAGTGATGGTCCTAAGATTGACCCTTGCAGCAACTCTTGAAGGTTATTGCATAAGTTTGCTATATCATTTTGTCGATTATATTAATCTTGATTGGATAATCCTCTCTTCCATTTATATTGTTATGTATTGTGAATTCATTTTCTGTATGGATATGTAAATTTATTTAATTTGAAGTTATCAGCAAATGAATATAGAATATTATTATTAAATTTGATACAATTGTAGGGTTCCATATGAAACGTTTGATATATTGAGTGATGAAGACGTGCGTCAAGGTTTGAAGACATACTCAAATTGGCCAACATACCCACAACTATATGTTGCTGGTGAGCTCATAGGAGGTTTGGACATTATCAAGGAAATGTTGGATTCTGGAGAACTTGGGCCAACCCTCAGATCTTGAACTTCATTTGTCTTATTGAGTAGTTTTAGTTCAATTTTCTCTTTCAGTATGAATATTTAAGTTTTTTGATATTCACTACTCTAATTATTCACATAGTTTCTTTATTCAATTTCATGTAAGCCAATTGTTCTTGAAATATACTGAAGAATAAGGTTATAGGATTTATCCTTCTTGTAAAGGTGTTGTTCAGAACTTCCTTAACTTTGCTAAAAATTTTTATTTTTGACAGCTGCTGGTTGTGAGAAATTAAGGTTGTTCCTGTAATTTTACATGATGAAACCTTGATTAGAAAACTGTTCATTAAAAACTTCTGTAAGATCCATTATTTTTTATTTTTAACCCTAATTATTATTTACTTGGAATCACCTAAATATTGCATAATGCCCATTTTTAGTGAAATTATTTGACCAAGTCTCTCCAGATTATTCTGTGCTGAACATGTGTACATGTGCTCCTCCTAATCTTCATCTTTAGTGTGGTTCCAGCAACATTAAAATAGTGAAATTTTGCATAGTTATTTTATAAAGTGCACTCTTCACAAGGAAGCTACTTTGAAATTCCCATATTGTCTAACGTGGCAATTACTTTGATATCGAAATTCAGCATCTGCCATAGGCATCATTTAAAAATATCTTTGAAAAAATTGATAAAAACAAGTGCAAGAAATGTGAAGAAGTATTTGAAATGAACCAAATTTTTTTATGTGACAGTTGTAAAAAACCTCTATGTGTAAATTGTGGAGATCTCACACCCACTGAAATTAAAGCTATGCAACTCAAATCGAGAAGGAGATTGATTTTTTTATGCGATGATTGTCAAGCAGGATTCTGGAGAGTCCCTACTCTAATTAAACAATTAAATGAACTCCAAGATAACTTTGATAAACTATCCGATGATCTTAACAACATAGACAACCCGATGACAAGGCATTTCAGGCACTAAAAACAAGAATTGAAAAAACTGATTATGTTAGTCACGAGAAGTTTTAACGTGTCTGCCCTGTAACATATGAAGAGAATACATTTCAAATTGCTCTTCACCTTGTTGGAAATCCACATGTGAGTACCCGAGACCTGAGCAGAGAATTAGGATTTTCTCAAACCAGCGTGTCTCGAATGATACGAGCAAGCAAATTTCATCCTTACGACATGCAATTGATGCAAAAGTTAAGAGAAAGAGATTTTGAAAAACGTGTTAAATTTTGCCGATGAGGCTTATAAATGATCAATCAGGAAAATATTTTTTCGATTTCGTGTTATTTTCTGATGAAGCGAATTATCATGAAAATAGAAAAATAGAACATTATTATTAAACCTGAACCATCAACAGCGTTGGTCACTGAATGTTTGGGGTAGAATTCTCGAAAAAACATTATCGGTCCGAATTTTTGGATAGGCATTTCACTGGAAAAAAAATTCAGATTTCTTCGGCATGAGTTTCAGAATTTATTTAGGTATTATTGTTCATATTGAAAAAAATCTGTGCAAGTGAACGTAAATAAATGAATTTTTATGGTTACAACAATTAATAAAACTGGGTATAATTTGTAACATATCAGTTTTTCGTATAGTATACTTATGAAATCTTGAAACATTTCATGAAAATAAAAAAATACAAATGACAGTGGTTCTGATGTTTCAATTGTATCCAAAAATAAGAATTCCTTACGCAAACAACCATCCAAAAAGCCTTTGTATGCAGCTAACTTAACGATATGGACACTTTTGGAGAACAAATCTTGAAGATTTCTCTTGGACTGAGAAGAAATTTCAGTTGGTCTTTCATTATAGCCAACGTCGACAAAGCTATGATTGGTGCAGATTTTCTCAAGGAATTTGGTTTATTGATTGATGTAAAAAATAAAATGATTATGGACACACAGACAAATCTATCAAGATCCTGTAAATCATGTACATTAAATAATGTTCCTGTTGTTTGTATCGATTTGTCAAAAACTAATATGAATAGTTGTCAGAACTTCTTAAATATATTTTTATTGAAGAAGTTAGTAGTTATTTGCTAACTACAAGGTCTTAACTAGTCTCCATGCTTTTTTTGGCGTTCCATTCACCTCAACAATATATGAATAAGGTCCAGTTTGATCAATTACTGTTCCTGGTGTGGATCCTCTACCTATTAGATAGATTGGTAGATTATTCACCCAGCATGGAATATCGAATCCTTCGAACCACGATCATGAATTCGTTTATGATCAAGTTTTGCCTTATCCATGTTTCGGAATAATTCAGGTTTCAACTTTTTTTTCAAAGACATTACACAATCACTTAAGGCGTATTCAGAGCGGTGCCTGTGCGAAAGTAGCGGATTTGAATCGCTAGAGATTAAATCCATTTGGAAAAACGTTCTCAGGAAATTTAATCCACATAAACGCAGTTCTCCAAATGAAAGAGTTCTTAAACAATGAAGTTCGAGGTGTACTGAGTTGAACCTCAAAACAATGAGCAGTAATAGTCCGTCGCGTATTTCCGATATGTACCGATATGTTTCCGATATGTAAGCATCATCAATACCTCATATCGAAATGCTTCTGGAATATATATTCTTCCTTTTCAAAGAAACATATTTTTTTCAAACGAAAATTCCTCATGTTTTTCGAAGTACGAAAGAATTTCGTTAGGTAGATTGTACGCATCTTATAACTCTGATGAGAATAGCATCACTTGATGTTTTTGACGGTAAAACTTTCTTCGTGATAGGAAGTTAGAGTAGTCTAACATGCAGAAGTTGACTTCTATTAGGTAGTCCAGCTTCTTCCAAAGGTGATGCTTTTATATCAGGAAGTGCTAGACGGGATAATGCGTCTGTAGGTGCATTTTCTTTACCTATGTCAAAATCATAGCTATTCAGTGTCATGGTCTATCTAAGAAGTATTTTACTAGCAATCTTTGATGTTTCAGGGTTTCTACTGAATATTCATTCAGAAGCTTGTGATCTGTTAATAGTGTAAAATATCTTCCATATAGATAATGGTGGAATTTTGTAACTGCAAACACGATTCCTAAAGATTCCCCATCTATTGTAATCTATAGTAGAATATCGGGTTTCCGCATCACTCAAAGTGTGTGAAGCATAAGCCTTTTGTTGGAGATGTTCAATAGGATATTGATGGAATAAGACTGACCCAACACCCTTCGAACTCGCATCACTTGTGACTACTACTGGCAATTCATGATTGAAATGTATCAAATTATCTGATGGACTAAGGATATTCTTCAATTCATGGAATGTAGTCTGGGCTATAAGTTTAGATTCGTGTTAAATGGACATACTTTTAGTAAACTTAAGTGGTTAGGCTCATTCGATCCGAAATATTGTCTAGATTATTGAAAAAAACGTTAATCAATTAATAAAAAATTCAAAAAGTTATAAACAATGAAAGACCCTAAAAAACAGTGTTCGGTTTTGTTGTTTATAGTTAGTAAACTATAAATATTTTTGAATTTTGAAAAAAAGATCCTTGATGAGGAGGAAATTTACTAAAAAAAGTTTCGACCCCCGATGAGGTATCTCCATTATTTATAATTTTAATTTAACGCTGAAAATAGCTGTCCGTGCACCATATTGAACTATAAATTATCTTACAGATACAACAAAATTGCTCTGAAGTTCAATATCCGTATTCGCATTATTTACTGAGCTGTAAGCCTGAAAAGTTGAAAAAACCCGATGAAATCGTTAATTTATTTAAACAATGCCTAAAACATCAAATTAACAATCACTAAAAAATATATGCGAGATAACATTTGGAAGATAATTTAATTATCTACAAAAATGACCTGAATGTTTGTTGTATCTCTAATAGTTTAAAAGTTGTATAAGCATTAACGTCAGCAAATGGATCAGCTGCTGCAACTTTTGCAGCACGTGTATTACCAAAAATAATGGTATTTTTATGCTCGTGGTTGTTTTTGTAATTTTTATAATTTTCAAGAAGAAAATAAAGCTAATTTGAGAATTGGTTTATAACAAATTGTTAAGTTAATAAACATAATATATAATTCTTTTTATTTTATAGCAGTCAGAAGCAGAAAGATTGTGAAACTCTTTTTTCTGTTCAAGCTTTCGAGGCGTTTATTGTCTCATCCATCAGGAACTCTACAATAATTGTTACTTTGACAAAGTCAAATAAAACATGAGTTACCTACCAAAGTGAGGTTAAAATGAAGTTTGCAAACGAGTAACAAAGAGGATCCTCATATTTGTAGTTAAGATTGAAAATGATTAAAAAACAAGTAGCACTATGCACTGTTATTGTGATAAAATAAAATGATTGCAATGATAATTTGCGATAATTGTTAGAAGTTAAACTCAACAGGTTGTCAGAAGTTATTTTTTTTTTAAAAGACATGACATTTGAAGGAAAGTGTTTGACAGAATTTCTTGTTCTGACCTATACACTGTTATCAGTGAGATCTCACAGAAACATGAAATGATATTTAACCAACAGAGAGTGAAGGTAATGTATTTCATTAGGAGATTATTATTAGTTATTTAATTTATTATCTTTATTCAAACAAAGGAAATAGTATAAATAAGGCTTAGACTTTCAATGTCTTTCCTGGAATTAATGGTATTGGAATATTTAAAAATATGATATCTCTAAAAATGTTCTTTTTTGAACATTATTTTCTGAATCAAGTATTTGAATATTATCAAAAAAAAACTATGATCTGATTCGATGGTGTGTTTGGAAAGAGTGCATACTGATTTATTGCATCCAATGTCACTATTATGTTGAGTGATCCGATCTTTTAATCTCCTACTAGTTTGTGCAATGTGAATATTTTCACAAGTGGAACAAGGGATGGAATAAACCACATTAGATACATTCATAATATCGTCTTTGTCTTTTGAATTTGGAAAGAGTTTTTGGAGAGTTTTCAGATTTCTGAAAGCTAGTTTCATATTGTCGAATTGACAAACAATCTTTTTTTTATCAGTAAGACTACGTAGATGAGGTAGAGAAAAATAAAATGTAATTTGTGGATTGTTATTATTGGAATTGTTGATTATATTGTTGTTATTATTATTGTGAAAGTTATTTAAATTGTGAGAATTATTATCATATGAAAGAAATTATTATCAAAGGTTGAATTAATGGAGGATCTGTTGAAGAGTAATTTATATATGAGGGATTTCGGATAACCATTTTTTTCCCTTTTTTCAATTCAAATGGACTTAATAGTTGTCATAATTGATATAACTTTGTTCAACAATTTTGAAAAAGAAATAGTTGATGTTCATGTTCAAAGTCAATTTTAAATTCAATATTCTGACAAAAAATTTTGTTACAAACTTTCTACAATTATTTTATACATTGTTCTTATACGTTTTTTATATTCACTGTAAGTATCAATATTAACCTTTTTCTGTTAAAATCAAACCAAATTGTATTTTAGATAGCCCTTTCGATTCGTGAAGGTTGTGAAGAAATACAATCTCACCACCAATGAATCCAAATCAAAATTATCTCAAGAACCAATTGATCTTCTAGGATATACCATAATAAAATAAAATGCTTGAGCCAGACTGTGGAAGTCTTAAGCCTCTCTTAGATTCTCCACCACCTATCAGCCTCCACAATAAGAGATCCAGGACGAAAGTGGCTCATTAGTGTTAGCGGTGGCGTTATCACTGTTCGAGAGATAACGATTCGGGTGCGCTTGGAATTACATGAGAACAATAATATTGGGTATACAGGGTGTTGTTTCAAAATACATCAATCAAATATTACACAGATTGTGTGCAGCGTTAATGAAAATAACATGGCTGCCTGCGTTGAAGAAAAAATATGGCTGCCAGTGTTGAAGAAAAAACATGGCTGCCTGCGTTAAAGAAAAAAAATGGCTTCCATTGCAGTATACATACTATATGCAGCGTTATAAAAAAATATGCCTGGCAGCGTTCAAGAGAAAACATGGCTGCTGCTTGTCGAAAAATTATAAAAGAGGGTGTTGTTTCAAAACACATCAATCAAATGGTATACATTTTTTTGAAGGTGGTTGACGATGCTTCGTGGTGTATTTCATCAGTTCGGACTTCCATTGTCTGATATAATATAAATTTATTTGAAATCCCTGAAAGAAATTAAAAAGATTAACCGAAAATATAACAATTTTATAAAAAAAAAATTAAATTACAAAGAAATAACATACAAGTAACAACCAAAAAAATAAAAAATTAAATATTAATAAAATCCGAAAATTAAAAACTATTATTAACAAAAAATGAAAAATTAAAACTTTCCAAACCAAGTTACGTCACTTTCTTCTTTGGTAAGTTTGACCATAGTATTTCCATATCCTCGGTGTCATAGTTGACATAGTGACGCACAAAAAATAAATCAATGGAGAAGTGACAACTTTTATAGGGTGTTCGTGATACAGGAAATATATTCAATTGAAATTGATTCGAAGCATAGAATCAACTTTAAAAAAATATCGTAACACCACCTTCGCTTACAAAAAAAACAAACAAAAAAAAAGAAGTTTTAGTAATCTATTTCAATCCACCTTGATATATTTTATGTGTACGGATCCTAAAGATCTACTTGATAACTTATAAACATTAGTTGACAACTTTTTCAAAACTATATCGATTTTGAGCTCCAGAAATGAATGGATGTTTACCAAAGTTGAGATGGGCAGGACTGAACCCTGTTACCTCATGCACGGCCGTCCGCATTACAAACCTATTTTCGATAAATCATCATATCATCATATTCTCTGATTTGAATTAATGCTATTCCCAATACAAGATTAACCCTTTCCGTAGGATTAACGTGAGGACTCTAGTTTGCATTGATAATAATTTTACAACCATACGACTTCAGCATATCTGAAAATACTTTAAAAACATACATACATACAACGTTATCGCCGATAAGAAGTTCCGAAACCCCTTAAATATGAAAAACATCATGTTCAATATATTTAGTGGCAGAAGCAGCAGTAGGCGTTTCCAAAGGAAACAACAACGCATATTTGGTAAAAAGATCTGCAACCACCAAAATGAACCTAATTTTATTTCGAGTCATCGGTAGCATGCCGACGATGTCTGTACATGATATTTCCCAGAGACGAGAAACTATCCTGCTGGACATCTCTCCATGTGGCAGTTGTTGCACCGATTTCTGTGTCTTGCAAACTTCGCATGACCTGACATATTTACCAATATCTGAATGCATTCCTGGTCAATAGTACGCCTCTGCAACTCTTTTATTCATATGTTTTTGAAACTTCCAAATGGGCAGCATGCGGATCATCGTGATTTTTGGAAATAATTTGTAGACGGGATAATTTTGGAAACACTATTTTCCAATCCAACTCTTCATCAAATCTAGGATGACCGGAACTAACATTCCGATACAGTGTGTCTCTTTGAACTTTAAATTTCAGATATTTGAAGGGATCGGACTTGACATTATCGAGTAAACGTATGTACCATTTGTCCTTCTCCACAGTGTCAAGATTGATTATCATAACTGCTGTAGATAACGCATCTTGTTTTCCACATTTGACTCCCCCTTTCTATGAACCCTATTGAAGTCGTAGACTTCAATAGAGTTCAATTACTCGAACTCAGTTGTTGGATACTTAAGCTCCTGAGGTGTAAGTACGGCTTACATAAGAGATAACTTTTTTCCCGTCTTTAAACATCTGACTTAAGGCACAACCCATCCCTTTTTGAGACGAGTCACACTCAAGTACATACTCCCTACCATAATCATTGCATGTCAATACTGGTGCCGAAACCAAACACTGTTTGACATCTTGAAGAGCATTTTCGCATTTGGCCTTCCAACTGAAATGAACATTTCTCTTGGTCGAATACGTTAGTGGTGCCATGCGTAAGCAAAGTCACGAATGAACATTCTATACAAGAGATGACCAAGGTGAGCAGCATGGTTCAATAATTTCAAGAGCTAGCATCTCATCGAACTTTTTCATTGATAACCTTCTGAATATATGGCGAGACGTTGTAGTATATCTATTTGATCGGTTCACTTGAGCCTGTATCGATCTTATGTTTTAGTCCTTTGGCACAACCCAAACTTAAATTCATGTTCAAAAAAATTCGGAAATTAATTTTTCTAACCGTTCTTTCTGTTCCTCCACTTCCTCCAATACTGAATGCAAAGCCGGTTACATATCCCCAGTACTACTCAAATACCAAATATCTTTCGAAAAATCTGTAATCAACTCCATATCACGCCAAAAATCAATGCCAAAAATAAAATCACCTTTAGTATCTATAACTACAAGACATTTAATAACCTTACATCTATTTTCTAGAACTATGGGGATATTGATTTGCCCTAAAACAGAACAAGATGCTTCATTGGCCACTTTACCGAATAAGAATATTTTTCTAAGGATAACCCAAATTTCTCCAATTCAGCCCAACAAGACCTGCCTCTGAGTTGCTCCGGAATCTAACAAGCCATGAAATTTTATGTCAAAAACCGGTACTTCTAAATATGGTCTGAGATCGTTTTTAACTGTTTTGAAAATACTACCAATAGGAATTTTTTTTTCAACCCTAACGAATTCCAACCAAAATGCCAAAGAATCATCAGTAGGTCCCGATTGTATCTTACTAACAGCCAACGTTTAGGTCAACGACGGCTTCGATCTTCGGTTTTTGCTCGGCAATTGCATTTATATTTGGTTACGTCTAACCTACCGCAACGACAGCAAAATAATTTTTCCATAGGTTTACTACATCTCATAAATGTGTGAACCTCATCACCACAATTCCAACAGTTCATCGTACTAACGCGCGAAGAACGATTATGTGTTATAGTTCTCGAAACCCCTGTATGATAAGCCAAATCCGGTTTCAATAGATTTGCATATCTACCACGATGATTGATTCGATCGGATATAATACAAGAGGACTCCAATTTTCACAAAATAGTTTGAGCTCATTACAGTCCCATAACTAGCTAAACCAAATTTTTATATAATACGGTTCGAGAATTCGACGAATGATTTTTAATTTCTCTCTTTCTACCAACGATGATGGTAATCTATTGAACATATTCGAAATTCTTGCAAAAAGTGTTCGTGATATCCTCGATGACGTCTACGAATCTCTTCAAGTAAATCTGTTTGAAAATCTGTCGATAAAAATTTATTTTTCAATTCCCTCACGAATTCAGACCACGAATTGATGCCGAAACGAACGATAGCAATTTTTAGTCCTACCGTCTAAAAGATCAATAATCCCAAAAAACATTTCAGTATTGGAAACTCCTCGTGCAATCCAAAATGCTTCAACTAATTCTAAAAATGCGCTTACACTCAATGAACCCGTTATCCTCGTGAATCGAAAATTTCATTTATGAATATTACCGCCGGATGAAAAAGAAGGGGTTGGAGTTGTTATTGAGGATGATTGCCTTGGAGAGGCAAGTGGAGCAGATGCTACATCCCCATCACTCAGTTTTTGATCAAAACTAGTTTCAATTGATCAATCAAATCTTTTGAACTATTTTTTTAAATATCATCAGTTTTCAATCTATCCAATCTACCCAGTAAATGTAACTTTGCTTCAACAAATTTTGTTTCACTACTAGAAGCTGAGCAAATAACATGACTGGAAATTTTATTTTGAGAATCAATAAGTTTTTTGTTACAAATATCTATCTCTTGAGTTATCTCTAAATTTCAAGAATCAACTTCCTTTACTGAACTTCCAAACATCTCTCCCTGTATTAGTTCTTTCAACTGAAGATGCATTAATAACACCGTTTCGGCTTGAGTAATAGAAAAACCTAATTAAACTTGACACTAACTTGAACTCTAATTAACTTTGACATATCCATATTGGAAGGAAGTATTCTCAAAGTTTATGTTTCTAAATGAAAATGTTGAACGCATACCTCCGTGAGTCGAAGTCCATAGCAACAAAATACGTTTCGAAATCAATTTATTATCTTAATCAAAACTCGATTGAATCAAGGGTTTAATTCGCTTCCAAATAACCCAAAAATGCACCAAACGATCAACCCCTATCAGCCTTTGAAATGTAAATCCGCATTTTTGCGGAAATCAATCAATGATAGTTAAAAAAACATTTACTCTGCAGATATCTTGAAATGTTGGGTTTTCCAGGTAGTTCAATTGAAACCAGTCATTACCAAGAGTTTCGTTTTATTCGTATCAAAGTTAATATCTTATATCGACGAGTACTTGCACTCTAATCACTCGTCAGAATTGGGATTATACAAAATTGGTTGCTCATCACTTATTATCTTATTGTTATATATTTGAACTGCAAACAGTTCAATGTACTGAAAAGGTTGCAGTAATACATAATTAGGTCAAGTTGAGTTTAATGAACCTGTAACGTTTCTATAAGTAGAATTGTTGAAAAGACATTTGAGTATAACACGAATTTGGTAACCTATTTGAAATGTTAAATATGTGACTTAAATCTTTATCACACCCCCTTTGACAAAATAAAAAGAAGAGATTCTTTTATTTTCTAATCACTAAAACTGAATCTAATTATACTATCTAATATAATTACACTATCTAATCTAATTACACTATCACTCAGTAGTAATAAGGTTTCACTCTGTTTTTATACACTGTCACTTCTTCGTTGTCCACTTCAATCACTATATTCGGATGTTCGTCTCTTATCACTGAATAAGGACGCTTAAACAGTTCTTGCATTTTATTAGTAATAACATGTTTCACTAAAACTAAATCTACTACTTATTACTAGGATTGCAGTACTTATCATATCTCTCTTTTCTATTTGTTTTTGATTTCAATAAATTATTTTTTGCATCAGCATATGCTCGCTGAAGACGGTGTTTCTGTTTTAGAGAATAGTTATCAAAAGTATACAAAGGATCAATATGTCCACAATGTTGATGGGAAGTTTCGGTAAATGCCCAAAAACTAGCTCATGAGGAAATATTTTGTTTCTGTATGAACCGTTGTGTATGAAAACCACCGAAAAGGAAGACAAGTGCTCCATACAGACTCAAATTTAGATGTCTGCATTCTTAGGTACGCGCCTAGATGTTTGTGTGAATTTTCTAAGGATCCTATCGTCTGTGGGTGACATGCACACGAATTGAGTTGTTTTATATTGAATAATTTACACATTTCAGCGAATACTGAATTTATAAATACGGTACCTTGGTCCGAAAGAATTTGTTTCGGAATTCCGTATCGTAAAACAAGATTATTAACGAATGATTTTGCTACGGTTACTGCATCTTTATTTCTAAAAAAAAATCTGTTTAAAATCTGTTTTTCCGTTAATCAGCTGCTGCCCCCATACGAACGACAAGTCTCAGAAGTTGAGAAACTTGTGCGAGCTAAGGACTAAAGAGGTCTTACCTTTTAACGTGTGATTCCTAACACGGTTGCAGAATCATCCCAGCTTCAACTAGATAAATTCTCTCGAGAAAAATATCTGGTCG
>WOGP01003081.1:0-15682 GCA_015342065.1 Leptinotarsa undecemlineata
TTATTTGACTCCTCAAGTCATTCACATCTAGTATAGGAGTTTTATAAACAGCCTTCAGATGACCCCATGAATAGAAATTTAGAGAATTCATATCAGGAGCTAGCTGGCCAATTTTGATGTCCTGTACGTCAAATCCAGCGATGTCGATATGTTGATGAGCAAGAACAATAAAATTAGCTGGATCCCCGTCGTGCATAAACTATATATTGCATCTAACAGGTACCGGCACTTCTTCTAACAAAATAGGTAACTGATCTCACGAATTCCATGTAGGATTCACCTGTTAATCTTGCTAGTAGAAAAAATGGGCTAATTAGGTAGTCACCAATCATTCCTACCCAAAAGTTCAGCGAAAATTGTTGCTGAAAATGACAACTCCAGACATATCGCTGTGCTAGAATAATACTAGGACAACTTGAAAAATGTCCAATTCAAGAAATCTGAATGTATGTATTGTACTTTTTTTTTTAATTTATTGTTTAATAGTGTTGAAATATTGAAAAGTTTTTTCGTTCAATATGCGACTCATATTCTCATGTTTTGTTTCGTGAAATAGTTGGACATTTTAAGTTGTCTGACTGTTTCCCCAACTATAAGGATATTTTCTATAAGGTATCTTCTTTTTTTGAAGTTATCCTAGTATTGCATTATCGAATATGTCTCAGTTTTTCACTACGAATAAACAATATTCAATCTAATAATGGCTGCTTTTTGAAATATCTTTAAATTGGTCTACGTTAATATTCAATACCTGTAAAACATTCCAAATATCTTGGAGATGTCTTTATATTGAACCAAATATAGGTTGCAACTTGTTTGTGAGAATTAGTTTGTCGCTGCTACAGAAGGAAGCGGATGACACCGAAGTTGAAACTTGTATTCACGATGTCTAATAGGACACGAAGAATACTTAGAGATGCCGTAAAATGTTGTTCATCACCAAAAAATGTTGCGAATGCGGTGAATTGATACACAGAGTTCAAAAATTCATGAAGTAATTATGTATTTTCTTAGAATACTGATAATTTTCCAACAGAGGGTGTCGTTATCAAAAGATAGCGGGTCATTCCCAAAACGAGGGAGACCCTTGCATAGAATCTTCGAAGAGAGCTTTGTTGAGTGGGTTCTTCTATACTCCACAACAAGTAGAAATGGTTATCAAATTGGCAAAAAAATAGTGAGGCCGTATTCAGTTGATATTAAAGATTCTGACATATTAGATTGGGAAAGTTTGAGCTAATATAAAAGTATTGCGTGTCACCAAAGAGGATCCAAATTCAATGTATTATTAAGATACTCTTGATACAGAATCTTTAAAAAAATGATCACTCAAAAAAATAACGAAGGAAGTAATAGACCTAGGGCAGCGTATATTTACAGGCAAAACTTATCGTTTGAAAAACATACAGATCTTTTGAGCTTACTCAGACACATCCCAGTAGAACATCATGATTTCTTAAAGAGTTTGAAAGCCTTTAATATAGGGCAAAAGGTAGATCATACGGAGAGTGAGTAAACTTCAAGTAATTAATACCGTTTATTATACTGTTTCAAAGTTCCTATTTTTATGCCAAGGAATAGTGCCTAATAGTTAGTTTTGTTTATTGTTATGAGTTTATATTTATTCTACTTGTAAAAACAAATGTTTTTTTCTTCCTATAGCTGTTTTAATTAACTCGACATTCGACGGACAACTTCAGAAACGAAAATAAATGACAAATTCTCAAATTTTCCTCAACAATACATGCAATACCAGGTTATTATCAAAAATGAGAAATGACATTAAGTTTACTGATGTTCAAAAAATATAGAACTATACAAAGACTTATTCAACAAAACTAGGAATAATTTTTATACCAAAAACAAAAAAGTAATTTCAATACTGAGATAACTTCGAGCAAAAATCGAGATATCTTCATAATATTTTTTTCCAGTGTAATACAAAGATACCTTACAACAGCGACAGATGATTAACGGAAAAACATATTTTTTTAAAGAAGTTAAAAAACAAAATTGACACTTTATAACAATAGTGATATTAACATTAGGCTTCCATATACCTTATTTACCAAACACCTTAAAATGACATTGTCAGTTTGAGAAATGTAAATCTCAAAACTATGTTTGTCAAGTTGCCCTAGTATTGTTCTAGCACAGCGATATGTTCATAAGAACTCTTTTTCTTAAAACGACCTAACGAATCACCATCTGTAGTCCCGTACCGTAGTTATGAAACACCCTGTATACTTAGTATGAATTTAAAATTATTTGGCAGATTTTTGAAGTCCTCAGTGGCCAGCACTTCGAACGTTTATGAAAAAATAAATATTTATGAAACAAACACTTGACGTTGATTTGGAGAATTAAATGATATATCATTTCATTTACTTATTAATATTTGAATCATTAGTTCTCTGGGTTGGTCGACTTGACAGTCATTACTTAAAGACCATTGAGATCGATCATTTCTTGATGATCGAATAAAAACCGTGAACTCATGCATCAGCTGTACGTTACTCAGTTGTGCCTAAAAAGTATGTTCCACCAACATGAATTTAGAAGGTATAAACCCATGAATTATTAATAGCCACCACTGTATATGCATTGCTCGTCATTGCCCGTCTCTGTCTGGACGGCAGTATTTTGTCAGGGTGCGGCACCGCTCACTCGTTTTTTATATAATCGAAATTCAAATTTTTAAAGGACACTTGATGAAGTTATAACAACAGTTACATTATTTCTAGCAGTAGTAATTTAGTAATTGGCGAGACAGCATTGGACTATTTTTGTTATGAATATACTTTTTAAATATTCAAGGAAATATTTTTATATTTAAAAAAAAGCGTTTTTGCTTTCTACTTCTCCTGCATTGAAAAATACTGTGAAAAACTTCCAAAGAACGATATGTAAATTATGTACATAAGTTTCTTTGAGGTAAAAGTTGGTTGAAAAAACAGAATGGGAGAGTCATTCAATGTTCTTGTGAAAGTTCGAAACGGATATTTCCTAGTTTGTACCCGAAAACAACAATATTTTCCATGATCTACATATCTTATTTATAAAGAGTTCTTATTGCGGTGACTTTATATTTCTTCCTTTCTTTGGAAGTTTCCCCTGATATTTTGTTTAATTATAGAAAAGTAGCAAGACAAAAAGCATTTTTTCCAACAAAAATAATACATTTTGTTGTTGAATCGGTTACCCAATTTGTATCAAACAAGAATTTTAACTGCTTATCAGTTCAGAATTTGAATTCACTATCACAGAAACATATCATTTGTTTCAATATAATTTGTTGTTATTCATATACAACCAACTTCACTAAGCACATGTGGAAACATTGACGATGTTGTGATTACATTTGAATAAGAAGTTGATTTTGATAATAATGTGGGAATACTATATTATTTAACGAACGAGTAATGTCAGAATGCGAGTGGCATACTATACTTTTTCTATGACTAATAACAGAAATATTTTAAAATAGGATTCATTTACGCGGATGAGCATATTCCAAATGTAAAAAATACCGGTAAATTCCATAACGAAAAGCAACCTAAAAAAGCCTGAAATGAAATAACAGTGAAATACAATACAAGTAAAAAAATGGAACAATTGAACAAAAAATTAAAGAAAAAAAAAAAAATGAAAACAGAAAATAAAATACAAAGTTAAGAGATTCCATGCCACGTTAGTTCACGACGTTTCGATTGTTGGTATCTACAATCGTCTTCGGGTGATGACTGGACTGATTCCTTCGAGAGATGACTATTTATGGGTCGTTCGAGTACTTTCACTTCACTTCCACTATCCCCGCTTTCCATTTTCCGCTTCATTGGTTTAGTGGGAGATGACCGTTTGGCGGGAGTTGGTCATTTTTCACTTGATGATAGGTTTCCATAGGTTGCGTATCTCTTCGCTAGCTTGGCTGAATACTTTGTTGGACAATATGTATGCGGTTTCCTTGAATGTTCTACTATCATGTTTGGGATTATTCCAAACCACCTTTTATAACGTTTTCTTTATTTCATTGAAATTGATGTTTTTCCTCGAATACGTTTTGCTTTAAGATTGTGACCACAAAAAATCATGATTATTTCTACAAATACATACATCCAGAAGTTTTTATAACTATTTCAACTTCTACACAACATAATTTCAATCGCATGGAAATATAATCCAGTCCGATATTCTTCAAATCTTGACTGATGAATTGATAAATCAACAGTCAACGTGAAATCCTAAATTATCATATTCACTCCTCGTTGAAATTCATTAGCATATCTAATAGACCCAGAGCAGCCTGGACCGTAATCGAGCATGTGGTCCACAATAAATCATTTCTTCACACCACTTAAGTATAAAATTCAGACTGAGCAGTCCAAGAGGACTCTAAATGTCCACACATTAGCCGGTTGTACAACAAGAGCTCTTTAAAAAACCATTCGTCAATCGAACAGCGTCGAATATAATATTTTCTCATTAACGAGATTCATCAGTTATTTATTACTTTTTATGAGTTTTTATCACTTTTTGTTAGCTGTGAGTGCTGTTGATCCACCTACACGAGTCCTAGCGCGTTTAATGTGAATATATTGGGACAGACTCGTCATAAATTTATTTAAGAGGGGTATTTCTTGTACAGTTGTCGTAACTTTTCATTAATATAAATGATAACTATTCGGAAAATTATATGAATCTTTTTTAGGGTTCTAGCAGATTCGATATAGAGTTTTCTCAATAAGTAAATGGATAAAATACGACAAGGGTCAAATAACAGAGATAAAAATACTTGATTCCGGAATATTTTTGGTCTTATAAGAATACACCATGAAATACGTATCAGAAAAATTACCTCTCAATATATAGTTAACTTTTGTTCAAGTCACTGATAAAATATTAGATTTTTCTCAAATAAGCTGCAGTTGATTTGTTCCTAGTCAGTTATTTCTAATAAAAATATCAAAGTTGCAACTGAAATTGGTTGGAGCCGATGTTATAACTTTTCAAAAATTAAGTTTTTTCAAACATTTGCTAATTTATCATACAATGGTTTTGTTATGCTCCATATCAGTGAAAATATAATGGATCAAAAATTAATCCTTTATTGTCATATCAGTGGTAGATATATCCAGATATGTGTGAGTGAATTTTTGTTCTATATACTAAATAGCTCTCACATTGGCCCAAATTTCACAACTTCCTATGGCAATCGATCAATGTTTTTTCTATTAATTCAAAACACATGTTAGTTAAGAAAAATTGTCCCGTGAACACATTAGAAAATCAAGTCACTATCAGTGTGGCTTCCACTACTGGGTGCAACTTAACTTCATCGAGTCGTTCTTCATTGACCAGGCTGAAGTTTTCTGTTCTTTTTCGAAAAGATAATGATAAAGATAATAACTTTTATTTGACAAATAAAAGGTCAGCCAAATATTGGCAATATAGGTACTCATGAATAGGCAATATACTGAGCACTGTGTGTGAAAAAATATATCATATACATTTAACAGCTAACATTAAGGTTTACGTTTACGCAGTATCACTTTTAAAATCACTTTAGAAGGTTTTCTAATGGTTGAATATGAGTTTGAAGAATTCCACTCCAAGCAAGTATCGCGTAGTTTAAATGAGGTACCACTAGACTTCTATATAAAGTTATTTGATTCTAGGTTCCAACAATATCCTTTGTTTTGTTGAAAAGGTGAGGTATGGATCTAAACTTCTTAACAAGATATTCGACGTGAGAATCACATTTTAGATTCTATCAATTATTATTCCCAGATATTTCAAGCTTCTTATTGAACCGATGTTTGTTACTATAACCATTGTCTTCTATTTGTAGTGAATTGTTAACTTGTGCTTATATGAAGAGAATGGTGAAAAAACAATGTTTTTTACGAAATGTACATTGAGAAAGTGATTTTCAGTCAATTGCTAATTTTAACGAAATCTGTTTCAACTTTGATTTTGAAATTTTGCCAATTATCACTTCCGTAGTAAACAGTATCATCTGCAAATATTACTTTCCCAATGGTACTGATTAAAAATAGGTTATTTATGTGTATTATAAAAAGTAATGGGCCTAGTACCGTACCTTGTGGTACACGATAATTTATAGTGCTTGAAAAACCATTTATATCCACCAATAGCATACGTTGCTGAAGGTAATTTTTGAATAGTTTCAGTTGCAAACCTCTTATGCTAATATCTCTCAAGGATTTGATAAGAAGCGAAACTGCACTCCCTGAAACCATACTGATTGTCAGAAAGTATTTTAATTTTTTGAGATAAGACCAGATTCGCTTTTTGATTGTCCTCTCAAATATTTTTGTAAAATTGGTAATGATAGATATTGGTGGATAACTATTTGGATTTTTGCAGATGGGTTCAACAAAAGTTTTTTATTATTGTAGTGCTATTATTCCTGTATCGATAATATGAATAATAAAGAAGGTTAGTGGTTCTGAAATCAAATACACTACCTGTTTTAGGGTTTCTGCTTTTATGCTGATATACTTAGTGTCTTTCTTATTTTTAAAACTTGAAATTGTATCTGATTTATCGTTTTTATCAGGGTGAAAAATAATAAAAAATTAAAAATATTTCTTTCAAGAGAAATGTAACTTGGGTCTCTAATGATTTTTTGAGCCAAATCTAGTCCGTTATTTATAAATGTATTATTAAATCCATTTGGTCGGTCGGTAGCCAGGCGGTTCGATGTGGGTGCTTTGTTCACTCAGTCAATCAGCCGATGTGTGAGTCAATTAATCAAGCCCCAGGCTGAACGCTGGATTTTCACTTGCTATCGTCCAACCTGTGTTAGAAATCACACGTTGAAAGGTAAGACCTCGTTAGTCCTTAGTTTAGAATTTTCGATTTCTGATGGTTGTCGTTCGTAGGGGTGCGATAGCTGGTTAACGGAAAAAATATATTTCAAACATATTTTAAACATATATTAGCTTTAACAGGCAAGTTTTATACAATCTCATCTTTCTGATTTTTTATTAGGGTGATATTATTTCTATAGTTAGATTAGATTAGATTAGATTACTATGGGGCTTCTGTGCTGAACAGCCACAACTACACTGCGACCTTTGCAGGTCTATTGTGTGTGTCCTCATGTATGCCAGAGTTCCTTGTCTAGGCCCGTCCTTGTAAGTAGACTCCATAGGCCAAACCTCAAGTTCCCCATATATTGAGAGGGTTGTGGTTTTTCCTCCCCTAACGTTGCAAACCTTATCCTTGTTTCTATAGTTATAATTATAGTTATATTTCCAGAAACTGTACTTCTTCTTTGAGGGTCCTAGTGCTCAAGTAATGTGCTAGGCTCAAGTAATCTTTCAACTGAAATATTTAATATTGGAAACTTATATGAGCTGTTGAGTTTATTCCACAAATGAAAACAAATATTTTCATCGATACTTCGGTTAATAACACACAAAATAACAGCATTTTCAAGTAAAAGAAGGAATATTTCAAACCATTCACAATCTTACACATAACAACGCATATATTCCGGATAGTCAAATGTCAACAAATAAAATTGATTCACGTTAATCCTACAGTAAACCGGTGGAATTATGATTCTAGCAATGAGAAAGCGGGTTGGCACTTAATGATTCTATAATCAGTTTATGCTCAAGCTTTACAATCTATTGTTTACAGAAATCAAAAATCTAGTTACTATTATAAATGATCTCTATCTAAAAATATTTTGATGAATTCAGAGACGTACGAATTTATTTTATTACCTCACCGACAAACCAACGCATCTCATCTATCATATTTCATATCTCGCTTGTTTTTTTATTTCCTATTACTGATTGTTAACGAAGAACTATATAATTTCATCTGAACTGTCTTTACTTTACTTAAGTTCATAAATCTAATCGATACCATTGATTTTACAGTAGCCGGTGAGCAAGAACATCAAGAACATAATTTCCGATATAATAACCCAAAAGTATTATATTTCCAAATATAAACATCCTGTGGAGTCGTTTTAAACTTAGGTTGTGGTTTAACCTTCACCAAAGACGTGCATCATTGACTATGTTCAGTGAAAAGGAAAGTCCTAAAAACCTTATTTTACAATAACTTCATTTAAGGACGCTTTGACACTTCTTAATATAGCATACTGGGAAAAATTCCATTGTGATTTCACATTATCGATTTCAATGACCAAATGTTCCTAAAGTAAACGAGTACGAATGCATGTTTATATTGAAGATAATATCGTTTTCGAAAAGTTATATTCTAATTGTTTATTCTTCGTATACCAACGTAACGGAAGAAAACATTTCATAACCTACTCAAATTGAAGTTCAGTATCATTTCAATTTTCGATTATAATTCGAATATAGAGTGGTATTTGCAAAGTGAATCCATGATTTGAAACTGATACGATTTCTCAATCAAGCTCATTGAATAGACTGCTAGTCACATTCATACAGAGTAGTAAGTAAGAACTCAAAATAATTCCAGTGTAAAATGATGCTCAAAGTTAAGTTCTTCAAAAACGATCAATAATTCACTTGGGAGTAATCATTTGCTGTTTCTGAGTTTCCTATACGTGGTCTGTATGTTTTAGACCTCACGTTTCGTTCAAATTGCGGCAGTCATAAAAGATGAGGCGGCAATATTTATCATCTGTTCTATGGATTCGAGCACCATGAATAATTTAGAGTTTTTTGTTGATCACGTCAAATAGATTATTTCTATAAGTATAAATTATAATTGGAGTCATTTTCGAATGAAATCTCATCGGATGATATATATCAAAATTGGATTTGAATTTCGAATAATATTCAAAATAAATGTATTTCTTCTCGCATGTTTCCTCTTGAAATACTAAACCTCCTTGCCAAATCACCACAGATCAAAATCTGATATAATTGTCAAAACTTTTAAAGCATCAGTATAATGCAAAATCTCTCCAAAATTAGAATAATTATACATCTCGGTTTTCGTGTATTCATTTTCTAAGAGGTATTCATTTTTGTGAACAACTTCTATTGTGATCTTTACAAATCATCGAATATTCAATTGATGATTATAATAAAATCACCTCCCGTACAGTTTGTAGCGTTTACTGAAGCAGTCCTCATCACAATTACATACTCAGGGGTTCTTAAAACAAAATATGTTCAAACTTCACATCTGTGATCCGGCTTAGTATCACTGCCGTGAGGCGGGTTGGCTGTCCGTGTTCATCTTTCACTATCTGAACCGCTGTGCATGCTGTTTTCGGCGAGCGCATTGGCTTGGGATGTTAGTGTTAGCAAAACAGCCATCGGATGACTGCTTCCACGTAGCCCCGCTGGATAAGGGAATGACAGAATTCCTTGTGGTTCTGTTATTACATAACTGAATGACACCTCGACGATGGCACAATCCTAAGCTGTGTGTATCTGTGCCGAGAGGATGAATAACACTGAGCCTATCAGCTGTCTCTACGGAACCTTCGAGATACCGGGAGCCCTCTCGTCGTAGTTTCGCCTTATCATGGTAATGCGGGGCTCTGACGTGATTGACCTTCCTTCTCTAGTTACTCGTGGGACTTTCATAGACAGAGTAAACTAGAAAATTATTTCTGACGTTGAATCTACAGTGGAGTTGGAGGTCAAGCTTACGACTCCAAATGACCTCCCTGTAAATTTAGATCAGAGGCGAGAGCTTCTCAACTCTCCAACTCCTGATCCAATAACTGAACCTAATAAAAAAGTTTGGTGATGCAGCCAGGAAACGACTGAGTCATCTCCTTAAGAGCGGGGTACGTTATGAAATCGCCTTGCACCAAATTCTTGAGCGGCGTACGCAGAATCTGTCTCAGATGGAGAAACAAACCCCCCATAAGCGAGTTGGCAAACGTTTGCCCTCAAGTGATGATTCTCCAGAACCAAAGGCGAAAAAACCCTGCACGGTTGAATCTAAGGCATCGTCAGGTGTAGCTGACGTGGAAAACCCCTCATATGGGGAGATTGTTGCGGGTACCCTTTGACTATCCGAACACCTCATCAACGATGAAATAGCAGAGCACATAATATGTGCCTGCCCCGCTGGGGACCGAATCAGGTTTTTAGAGTTCGTCAGAGCTGTACTCTCACCATCTGACCTGAAAGACCACTCACCATATAAACGAATCGGCTCCGTTAAGAAGCTGGATTTATTTTGTCGAGTGTGAATAGGTGTGAGCCACAATAAACCCTTGTGGGCTGCGGTGGAGAGTCGAATAGACCCACTCATTTTGGACCTAACCTAACCATTGCTGTGGGTTAGGGTAGGTCGAAAAAGCACTCTAGAAATCGCTAATGGATGCAACTACCTTCTTGACAAATATTAGTTATTTCAACACATATATTTATTTCATGTTCTCCAAAATAATAACAAGTAACTATTGAATAGTAATTCTGAATATAATTTTTTGTCGTTAGTATCATTAACTGTTTTTTTAAACGAAATATAATCTGCTTCTACGCCAATGTTGCGAACCATAAACTCATTCTATAATTTGGGTGTGATGTCCTACGATCAAGCTACCTAACTATCAGGATGTCCTGTGGTGCAAGCAGTATTAAATGGACCTCCTATAGACAATGAGCATCAATCATTGGACCAATGGAAAAATTCCGACTCAGTTTATTACTACGTGGTTGAAAAATGATTGGACCTTTCTAAGGGTCCTATTTTTCTATTTTTATTATCTTTGCTTTTTTTTCGATTTCATTTAATGACTATATTTCATGTTCATCAGATGAAATTTGTGAGTATTTAACTTTTTTTGCAATACAAAACAATGAGACGTCAAAATATAACAAATATTTTAAATGTAGCAATGAAATGATATTGAAAACAAAGTTATATTACGGACCAAGTTTATAATAACCTTATAAGAAATCAAAATGAATTTAATTCAAAATTAACATAGGAACTGATGGAAACGACTAATTCAAAAAAGCACACAATATAAAAATATAAGAGGAATAACACTAAAAAAGAAAATGAAGGAGCACAGAAGAAAAATGTAAAGAAAAGCTTACAGGAAAACGATGCAACGAAGATCTCACAGTACAAAAAAGGAGGCAAAAAAAGAAAAAACATCTACGAGAAGGAGAATCCACGAGTTGAACAAGTAACTGGAGCAGTAAGAGCCGACAAAGAAAAAGGAGGAAAAACAAGAATAGAGAAAGAATATGACGATGGTGGAATTACTAAAACATTTTTCGCAACAACAGGCTCAGAGAAAGCACGACCAAAATAATCTATTAAAAATAAAAATAAGAGAAATCGCATGGGCATAATCAACAAGAGAAATCGCATGAGCATGATCAACATTATCAACGAATGAGCCATCAAAGAGGCGAAAAAGAAGAGGTGTATAAGAAATTGGAAGAACAGTGAAACGAATTGAAAGACGAATTTGAGAATTCTCACATGGCCAGTCAATCGGGACCACTTGAACAGAGTCCTGCCCATATAGCAAAGACAATTTGAGCAGCAGCACCCTGAGATCAGGCAATGAAAAGGCAGCATAACATTTTCGAGTGCAGCCGAAACGACTATTAAACAATTGTGTTATTGAACTGTGATAAGGACAACTAAACTTGAAGAAAGTACACCAATGACGTCTTACTATGAAAAATTAATTGTATAAAATATGATAAACTAGAAGCATGATAAAGAAATGATAAGAAATGGACAAGAAATGGATTTAGATATTCTATATTACCATTTGAAAAGCATGTTTTGTATATTCTTGAGAAATCTCAACCAAAAAAATTCTGTGACTGATCATTTTTCTCACTTCAGGACTTCTTTTCAACTATAATCCCTCTTGTAGAATTATATGTTGTGAAATTGTAAAATGAAAGTAACGAAATAAAATAATAAAATATGTACAGTGTATTCAATGGTATTTTCCGAGTTTTGAAGTTATTGGTATAGGTAATAAATGCCTTATCAGGGCATAAAATATTTTCCGAAATGTGTGGGACAATTTGTGTGTTATTTTTGTTTAATTATTCAGTAAATTTCTGCTACCAACTTACTATTCGTAACCTATATCATATTTTAAAACCTATATCATATATCAGTCTGTTTCAGTCAACAGTTATAAAACTGTCAGTTTTTATATTTTCTTTCGTACCCTGTATACCTTTTTCACTTCTCAATCGGAAAAATGTCCCAGAAAACGAGCTGTAATTTATACAGACCTTGATACTTGTAACCAATTATTAACATCTCGTATTTTGTTACAGGTAAAAAGTGGCGATCTTTGACTCCCCAAGACAGACGGCCGTACGTCGAGGAAGCTGAACGTCTCCGCGTCATCCACATGACTGAACACCCCAACTACAAATACCGTCCTCGACGGAGGAAGCATAACAAACAACGAGCGGCATCCGGTCCCGTTCCGCGGGTGGGAACTTCTTTGCCCAGTCCGAGCCTACCCAACATGTCACCCAGATACTCGGGATACATACCCAACGCGAGTATGTCTCCGACAATACAACAACAGGGAAGTTTCAACGGAATGGAATTTTCCAGCCCAGGAGGTAGCGTTGATTACCCCACGGAAAAAAGATTCAGTCCTGACAGTTACAAATTCAGTAATCAATACGGTTACGTGGGATACTCAAACTATGCGCAGAAAAGCCCCTATTCGATTCAGAGCCCAGAACCGTCACCAACACACAGCCCTGAGCCCAAAAGTCAAAATCCCCCTGGTAGCCCCATCGAAGATAAGTGCAGAACTGACGAGAAGACGCCGGAGCTGCCTCCTTTGGAGGCAGAGAAGGAGCAGTACCAGCAGTATAAAGAAGAGCAGAGTATATCGAATATACAAACCAGCACTAGTATGAGCCCCGCCCATCAAAGTTATAACAGCAGAGTGCAAAATTACAGACAGCTCAATGTTAGTTACACGAATACCCAACCCATTACTTCTGTTCCCATGGCTAATGGCATGTACATAATGTGCGCGAATAAGAGTAGCGTGGAACAAGGACAGGTAGTTACTGGAACATTCTATCCACCTGTGGCTACTTCGCAAGATCAACAGATGCTCGGTAACACCCATAACCTGAACACTGTGGCCAACATGCCCAACAGCATGCCATACTACAGTAACCCCATTCCTTCATACTACGCGAAAGAATATACCTATGAAAATCACGAGACAACTAAAGAAAATTTTCTTAACTACCAACAAATGAAAATGCTGGAGAAACCGGACTACCTTAACGTGTACAAACAGCACTCCAGCATGGAAGAAGCTTACGAATACACACAGGAGGGTAGTCAGTTGGTTCATTCCTACCTTCCGAACCCCAGTGAAGAACGTAGTGATGTGGACAGTGATGACGTCGATACTAGAGAGTTCGATAAGTATCTGAAATTCAGCACCTCTGAGGCTCACGCTGCTATCGATTCCAACCATAACTATCATAGGAACGATGCTGTGAATTCGAATGTGACGTACAATTTCCAAGCTCAGCATACGTCTGTGATCCTGCCTAACACTAGTGTGAAGCCAGAGCCTTTCCTTGGACACTGCCCGGAAGTTTACGATTTGGCTACGAACGGTGTTCCAAAAAACGAGGATGAATTCAGCGAGATTTTAGCTGGTGTACGAAAGACCTGCTTCAGTACGTGATGACTGACTTACTTATGTAGAGACGTTCGAATGTGCAATAAACGAATTGAGTGGGACGAGATAGTTTTGGTTTTGCGAGTTTGGCTGCCTATACATTGAATACTTATTTGTCTTCCATATTTTATAGATATGACGACAACAACTGAAGAGTTATCAAAATAATTGTTAAACATCAACTGATAACTAATAAATAAGATATATATATATTCACATGATAGAATTTGATGAAAATCTTTTTGTATTGTGATCTATCGTGTACTCTAACTGAATACTGCCATTTCATCTGGTAACTGTTTGGCACTATCCTAGAATTTGAATGTGTATGCATGTGTAGAGAGTGTTAATAAGTTATTCGTGCTTGGTCAATTGCAAACACACTGATGATAATAGTCAAAATGTCTCAATTGGAAGTAGCAAATATTGAATATACTGAAGACAGTATACACAGAAAATACTGAACACAAAGAATGTTGCAAGAGACAAATCTTTATTTTTATATGACTTCAGTATTCACTTATATTTATTGAAAGAATAAAAAGATTTAACTTGATCATCATCACCATCTCTATATGCTAATGATTACAGTTGGGACACGAAAGAGTCAACAAACTACTTTGTTTGCTACACCAAACAACCTGACCTTTCAGTGGACAATTTTATAAGTTCGCTAATATTGAAATCCTAATGATATGATGATACAATGAAACAAATTTTATATACCTACCGTTTTCCAATTCCGAGGACTAATATTAGATGTGAAACTATTTGTGTCAAATGTGATACTATGTGTATCAAAAAATGGAAACTGTAGACAATTAAAAATAAATCAAATAATGTAAACTGTAAAACGATAGTAAAATGTCATCGCCTTATCTCAGAAACTATCATCGAAACAAGAACTTCTGCTGATAAAACGCAAAGGTTTACTGTTTTGTCTTCATGTTTCACTTGTATGAGAAAGCGATGCTAGGTGAAACTATGATTTATCACATATTTTAGTGTGTATTCTTTCGTCGACCAAACTGTAGTTAGCTTGAACATGTGTAGTTTGTTAATTGGGAACGTCTCCCATTTTCCAAATATCAAGTTTGTTTGTAAGAGATATAAGTTTTGATCTAAAAACCATCGCATCACCTTCAACCTTATAAGCAGAGGTGGCATTTTTTCAAATAGATTATGAATATGAAATATGAAATAGAATATGAAGGTCGATTCATGAAGCTCATTGAAAAGGAATTTCAGGTCTCCGCACTTCTGCTTTGTTTTCGAAAATTGGTTCACTTATTTGAAAAATGTGTAGCTTCTCCAACTGTCCAGAGGAAATTATATACGATCCTCTCCAAAGTACATACATATTCAAAAATAACGCTACATCCAATTCATATACTTTCAGTGATATACTAGATATATACTGTAAAAATATATTTCAGTAAATTCACAAAACACTAGTTCATATACAAATATATATCCAACAAAAGCATATAAGTGGCTTTACTAGAACAAATCAAGTTTTATCTTGATAATAGATTCTCTTCAAAAAACACCAAATATATTCAGATAAGTAGAAGAAATAGGGGAAATATTCTCAACTGTGGTGAATATTTACTTCAAATATCTACCTCGGTTTTATAAAATTATATATTTTCAGAACTGAAAAAACCTTATTATAACACTTTATTTGCAATTCGATTATGATATATTTGAGTACGACGTCAAAACAAAACCTTGAGACCAAAAAAGTTCGTTTTTAATTCCAAATCATACATAATCGCTTATCAGTCTAGTTAAATGCGGATGACAGATTTGCTACTTTGGGTATTAGGTAGCTAGGGAATTTTGAAACATAAAGTCAAATAAAATTTTTCAGTGGTACTTTTATCAGTAGGTACTATTTGAACGAATTTTATAATTCCACGCTGGAAAATTCTACAAACACATGCGCATATTCGCATACACAAAAAAGACTATTTAAAAACTTACCTCGCAAGAAAATTTTTGTGTACATGTGGATAGTATGGGTAC
>WOGP01003082.1:0-15682 GCA_015342065.1 Leptinotarsa undecemlineata
GTACATTTGAAACCGTACCAGTTTCTCGAAATTTCGTTTCCAGCTTACTGACTGTTGAACGCGTTATAGGTCTTTCTGGATATTTATCATTTAACAAATTGCACCCTTCCATCTGAGTTCGCGATCTGTCTCCATACCCAATCATCATAAGTATTTCAATTCTTTGTTTTTACATAGACGACTATGTATTTTTGATACTATTGTTAATTTACCTGTTAAAAAATGTTACGCGTTCCTTTATTAGCACACACAAAACTACTATATTTTTGTCCACCCTGTACCAATTGAAATCAACATGTGATACATTTTTGGAATCAGCTCAGCTAGAGTAAACCGAAAATTGAGACAAAATGGGGGTGTTCCATTAAAAAAAAAAGACCGTGACGTCATTACTCGAACGTAATTCACCCTGTATATTAGAATATTATTTTGAAATACGGTAAATTAACATCAAAAATCGACGTGTTTCAGCATTTTTTCTTAAAATGACCTACTTAGCTAAAAATGAATTTGTTCCATACTTTACGGACACAGTATATTTTCCCATGAACAATATTTGGATGTAGATGGCAAGAAAATGCTATGTGATTCATTAGTTTTATTTCATTTCAACCACTGTGGCGCTGTTTATCATTCATGTTTAGATAATAACGACAGGTGTCGCATACAAAAAGTTCAAAACTCTTGTATCAGGTTAATATTTGGTATCAGAAGAAGGTCCAGATCATGCGATTTCATGCAACATGCATATTTTTGAAAATATTCAAATATAGGAATCCTCCCTACTTATATGAACATTTGTCTTATAGAACAGATATCCATAACCTGAATTTGCGTAAAAATACAGTACTAAACTTTCCTGTACGTGAAAAGGAAACGATCTTTTTCCGAAATCTCCTCCACCATAAATTATCTCCATAAATGGGGAATCAATTGTACCAACATGTCAGAAACTGTTTTTAAAAGTAGGTTTGAACAGCATCTGTTCAGCATTCAGAATAACTAGGTCCACGGCGAGAATCCTGAAAAAAATTTAACTATTCATCTCTCTCCCTCATTTATTCATATTTATACATTTTCGGCATTGGTGGAAGAGCAGATGCGAATGCAAATTCGCGATCTGAACCTAAAGCCATGTGCAATCGAATACAAAGTGTTTTTATTTTTCTCTCTCTTGTATTTCATTTTTGTTATTTTGATGGGCAATGAACTTATTATTATTAATTTGTGCGAAAATCGCTAGTTATGCGATATTGAAACATTACATTTCAGAAATTATACATTTATGTATATCTTGTAAAATACGAGTATTTTTAAAAATCTCTATGGGTGTTCGACTATCATAACCTTTCATTTTGTGAAGGATTCTATGGATCTCGCTGTCACCTCGATACCTGATGTCTGAGAAATCACTCCTACGTATAAATAGTAAACTTTCAGAACCATTTTTTCAACCATTCAGTTTCATTGCACTTCAACGAATTAAAGAATTAACTGTCGTAAACAAATTTATTTTTTTAACAATACTTCACTAATACAACTAATTTATATACACCAATCAGCAACTAACGTTCAATTATTCTTCACTGTTCATTAACCTTTATTTAAACACACGATTCACTTACTAGCTACATGCTCCCTCTCTGAGCGAGGATCCGATTTTTTATAGTGATGACGAACATTCTAGAGACATCTATCGGTTTCGGTACTGATCCATTCTATTCGTTGCGGTTCGTCGATCGCATTCCTTCCGTGGGGTTTGAAATAACGGTCAGGGCCGGCTTCAGATTCATTACATTGCCCCCTTCTTAAAGAAGTTCCGCCCCGAAATGTCATCCTTGGCGTGTGTCGATGCCTGCAGGACTTCCCATATCTGCACTGTGAAGTTTGATGGAATTAACACACCACAGTCTTCATGCTCGGTCGTTGAAGATGTTCAACTGTAGCACTACTCCGACTTCTGGATTCAGTTCTCGTAATGTTTGGAGCTGACCGAATTTCTTATTGAATACCACAGCGATATCCTCTGCCATGCAGTGAGCTAGTGCATAAACTGTCACCTTGAAAAAGTCTCGTGGCTCTTCTTGAGTTACCCCATCTATGGCCTTCTGTCCGTTCGAACTTCTAGAACGTCATTTCATCCCCTGGTGGTCTGAGGGCGCGAACTTGGTAGTGATTTCCAGCATAAGGAGCGAATATATTAAAATGGACGACCTTAAGCTTTCTTTGGTCAGATTGGGTATCTTGGATTTTCGCACGCTTTTTGTTTATTTTAATAATGTGTAAATTTTTTTTGTCATTTTGAGGTTATCTGCGTTTAGAGATGTTCAAATGATTTCGTATTATTTTGGATAATTATAGACATGAAAACTGATGAATAAGTACTTTCGCTAAAGGAAATACAAGAAACCACAAAGATTTATGAAAACAGATGACAGAACTTTGTTTTGATATCTGTCTTGGTTCCAAGACTAGTAGAATTCTTGGTGTGATCAATTGAACATTTCCTCAAAAACTGGTCTACGGTACTTTTGATAATAAAATATATCTGATCCTCCATCTTTCTACACAAAATATGTAAATCTGTCAAAGAACGAAAGAAAGCTGTTAATTTCAAAAACGAACTCTTCACAAAGATGTGCAGATCGTGCACATCTTACCAAGCATTCTACTAGTCTTGGAACCAAGACAGATATCAAAACAAAGTTCTGTTTTTTTGTGATTTGGCTTCGTTTTGGCGCCTTTCAAAGCTGTATGCTAGATCTTTGGTAAATATGTTTTCTCTTCCTTTCTGTTGAAGTTCTGTTAGTGTTTGTGTAGTTCTATGGCTTCTAATTAAATTTCTGTTGAGTAACGATTCGACGTTGCTAGCCACTCGGTACTTTCGAAAAGTATCTTGTGTTCCCGTCGGTTGGTGACACTTTTTGTGTATGGCAGATAGACACTACCTTGGGGTTGCTCTCCACTGGTGTTCCTCTTCCTCCTTGGACGCGTATCACGGATTATGTCTTTTCGGTCGAAGCCGTTCGCTTGTAACACAGTTGCTAGGTGTTTTATTTTGTCGTTAACGTATATTCTCAAATCTCTGTTGACTAGGGTGTTGATGACAGTTCATTTCTGTTTTAGAAGATGGTTGGATCCATTATGTAGGTATCTATCTGTGTGGGTTTTCTTCCTGTACACCTTATGTCTTAGTTGATTACCTTCCTTGATGATTAAAACATCAGGGAATGGGATTCGGAGGTTTTCTTCTAATTCCATAGTGAAATGCATTTTTGGATGAGAGCTATTTAGATAATTTGGTAAGTTCTAAAGTTCTTCTTTTCCCATGGTTCCAAACAACGAACTTGTCATCTACATATCTGAACCAGTGCTTTCGTCATTTTTGTTGGGTTTGAATGGCTCTTTCATCAAATTCTTTCATGTAAAAATTCGCCACTACTGGGATAAGTGCACTGCCCATAGCGACACCATCAACTTGTTCATAAAAAGTTCTATTCCATTGAAGATTAAGTTGTCAAAATTTAATGTCGAAAAATCTCCTCTATATAGCTGAGGGATTCCTCGAGTGATATATTTGTGAATGAAGATACAATATCGAAGCTAACTAGAATTACATTTTTTGGCTCCAAGGTTTTGCCTTTCAAATGTTCGATAAAGTCAGTGGAATTTTGGACTACGTCTTGGTCTTCCCAACATGTTTCTGCAACAAATTCGCTTGTCGAGGTTGTAGGTTGTTTGATTCTATGGCACATGTAATCGGTCTCAGTGGTACATCCTCTTTGTGAATTTTCGGTAATCCATAGAGCCTCGATGGTTATGCTTCTGATCTGCGAAGTTTCTTCTTCGTTTCTGGAGCTTATGAAGATTCTTTCATCAGTCGATTGGACTCTCCTAAGATTTTTTCTGTTGGGCCATTTTGTAATCTTCTGTACATTTCTTGACTGACAAGGTTATTGGTTTGCTTTTGTAGTTGTACGTGTTTAAAGCTACCGTTGCGTTCACTTTGTCAGAAGGTAGAATAATTATAGTTTCATCTGCATTTATACTCCTTATGACGGCCTTTTTATTCTTTGAATTGTTGCATTTCGGAGGTTGGGTTTTTTCATGATACTTGCAGATTCGGTTTGTATTTCTTCTTCAGTATCAGGCCGTGAAAACATACATTCCTATATCAAACCTTTCTTTCCCAAAAATTTATTCTTTCCTATAAAATATATCTCTTTCATTTCAGATCCAAATCATTTTGGCAAGTTGTACTGACTAGTACGGGTAAGAAAATTATTGGAATCTGGAGAAACATGTGCACAAAGTTGGGTTATTCACTTTATTCGCGTCGAGAGCTTTTGGCAATACAAAAGCGAATCGGTTTGAACAAAAGGGTTTTTTGCTTAGGTCTATTATTTCTGACAGACGTCGTATCTGAACAATGAACTTATTTTTGAAGTCTTGCTTGCAACGAAATACAATTGAAAGTAAACCCTTAATAATAATAATAAACACATTCATTTTGTTACGTAAACTTCAATAACAGTAAATACCTCGCGGCTGGGATGCTTTTTTCATTTGAAGGTGGTAAGTTGAAAAATAGTAGCAGTAATTAAAATAACGTAAAGTACGCTTATCTACTCGGGATATTCATCTCGGTCGGAAACTTTTTTCTGATGTGCAAAAAGTTTCACTATCAATGTGAACACTTTGAGCCTACACAAGATTTTCAATTCCCCATTTCATTCCAACGCGTTTGAATAAATAATGAGTCAGTAACCAGCACAATAAAAAAGTTTACGGCAGAAAGGAGATTAATAATATGAAGAATAAACGCTTGCGGGTCTCATAATTTTTAATTATCAAATAGTAAAGCGGAGAATGAGGCGTGCGTTCTGTGGCCTGGTGCTCTGTTTCCTAATTCGTTTATCCAAACATCTCCCGACTTTTCGAGGGGAACGATGTTTTAATTGAATCAGAACCCCACGGTCTAGAGCAATACTTGGCTATGCATTATGCGACAATAAAAACTAACTACCAGGATCACTGGTGCTTGACAGCTCAAATTCAACGTGATTCCCGATAATTGTCTCTTTGGAGAATGTGGCAACATATGAGTATGAATATTTTTGTGATATTTGGAAGACAGAATAATTTTTTCATGATCAACTTAGTTATACTGATATAAAATAGATACCCCCATGTAACGGATAGACGTAACAAATCACTGACTGATTAACTGCTCAACTCACTGACTGACTCACTCAGTGATTGGGTGACTGACTGACTCACTGACTAACTAACTTACTCACTGACTGACCCACTGAGTGACTGACAGACTCACCGACTTATTCACTCACTGACTGACTCACGGACTGAACCATTGATCAACTCACTGACTGACTCAATGATTGACTCGCTTGGTGACCTATTGACTGACTGATTCACAGACTGAATGACTGACTGGATACTAACTCACTGACTGACTGACAGGCTCACTGACAGATTCACTGATGGACTTACTGAATCATTCATTGTCTTACTCAATGACTGACTCAGTGACTGTCACAGACTAACTCACTGACAAACTCACAAACTGACTTACTCACTGACTGATGGCTCAGTGAATCACTGACTAACTCACTCACTCACTGGCTGACCCACTGACTCACTCACTCACTGTCTGACCTACTGATTGACGTATAGACAAAGTGACTAGCTACTGACCAACTCACTGACTCACTCAGCGACTGAATCACCCACCAGCTGACTCGCTGACTGACTGGCTGAGTCAGTGACCCAGCGACACACTGTCCCACCAACTCATCTACTGACTCAGTGACGGACTCACTGACCAAATGACTGCCTCACCGAGTGACTCATTGACTGAACCCCTGAGGCACCGACATACTGACTAAATGACTGACTGACTAACTGGCCCATTAACTAACTGACTCAGTGAATGGCTCACTGATTGACTCACTGACTGCCTCCGTAACTGATCAAGTGACTGATTCACTGACTTATCTACTGGCTGGACACATTGACTGACCCATTGAATCACTGATTGACTAACTGACTAAATGACTGATTCACCGCCTGACCCATTGTTTGAATGACTGACAGACTCACTGAGTAAATAAATGTCTCATTGAATTACTAACTGAATGAGTGACTGATTAGATTACTGCCAAAATTCAAACAATTTTGTTTCTTCACGTACCCAATCATCTTTGAAGATAATTTTTGATGAAAATTAGGGTGCTGTTAAATGCTAATTCCGTACGTGGTGATTTGGCAAAACACACTGAATAAATGACTAATTAAGATGGCAGTTATCGATTGTCAAAGAATGTCAACAAAGATGTTGATTGTTTTATACTATTCAGTTCCCTCTATATTTCCTTAGAAATGTATTTGCTGGATACAATCACAAGAGAAATATCGTAATGTCGAACCAGTTCGAAATTTCTGTTAATTTTTTCATCCACTTCTGTTCCAACATCAAACAGTCAAACTTCCCAGCCTTACCGCTGCGACTGGCATTAATCATCCCTTATTGCCGCATCCACGCTACTTCCTACAACGTGTACCGCAGGGACTTTTTACTCCCTCAGCGGGAAGATTGATTGTTAAGTCATGGAAGCCCGTCTCTTGCCATGTGCAGCTTCATCAGCTTTATCATGTACCAATCCCAGAAGAACAGGAAAATTTGTTCTTGTCTCAAAATTGAATATTAAATAGACTTTCATTTGAGATTCTGATACGGATATCTGAAGAATTCGAAACGATGCATCTCGACGTTTCAGAGTCGATTCCAAAGGAAACAAACAATTGTGAAGAATATTTCATGTGAAATCCCCAATTGAATGAATACTGGTTGCAAGGGTTGCAACAGGCAGAATTTCAGTGTCCGATAGATCAGAAGTATGGATATTGACTTGTGGATCTTTCCAAAACTTCCTATTGGCCAAACAGGGAAAACATTTTCCTGAAGAATAAAAGAACACAGAAGTAGTTTTTTTACTGTTTCGATTAGTAAATATTTTTTTCTGACAGAGAAGCATGCGATACCCCACGAATATGACGTATTAGATTTGAGAGATGGGTGCTTATGCAGAATTTAGCGTTTTGGCATTGAAAAGTAATTTTTAATGCCTATACATTGGAAAATGTCACTTCTATTATATTTCAATATCTTTGAAATATACGTTCAATGCTAATCTGAGGAAAATAGGGTAATGCGTTTCTATACGGTCTTTAACAGGGACTTCCGAAGTTTGACAATTGATAACGGTCATCTTGTTGAAGCTACATATGTCAAATTAGCTGTCATCACTTCAGTCTGTTTTGCCAAGTCACCATGGAAAGATATGGCATTCCACAACACGTGAAAATGATAGAATTGTTTAATTAAAATGGGTGTTCTGTTTGGGCAACATCGCCGCTGTCTGAGAGAGTGTGCAGTAGAACATGTGGCAGTCGTATCGCTCACAAGAACTGGGCCTTTCGCAGACTACAACTTTGCGTCGTGACTTGGGTCTGCACATGTACAAAATTCAACTGACCCAGGAACTGAAAGTGAATGACATTAATGTTCATCAAATTATCATATTCAGTGATGAGGTCCATTTCTGGATGAATGGGTACTTGTACAAACAAAATTGCCGAATTCATGACAAAACCAATCCCCATGAGATCCAAGAGCGTCCAATGCATCCCGAAAAAACAACTGTTTGGTGAAGATTTTGGGCTGGCGACGTCTTCTGTCCATATTTCTTTGAGAACGACGTTAACCCACTGTCAACAGCGAGCACGTACTTTAGGTCGATGATTACCAACTTCTTTCGACCTGAAATGGATGATCTGGACACCAAAGATATGTGGTTTCAACAGGACGGCGCTCATGCTACGATAGATAATCTGCATGAAAGATTTGTGGGTATGGTCGTCTCTTCTAGAGGTGATGTGAACTGGTCACCGAGATCGTGCGATCTGACCCCGTTAGACTTTTTCTTGTTGAGTTTTCTCAAGTCACAGGCGTATGCAGATGAGCAGAAACTAATGCGGTCCTCAAAGCCAACATAACTAATGCCATCGGTCAACCCATGGGTTGGACTACCTATCGGGCGTATCCCCCAGATAGTGGAATGGTTAGGGGACTGGGAGCCCTGTCCGGGGAGACAATGTGGCCTTACGGATGGCGTCGCCTGACTCCTGGTCAATGGCAGAAACAAGTAGAGTGACGGGAACCAAAACTCCCCAAAAGCCTTTGCGAAACATGTCACCGTGGACCAGCCTACCCAAGCAAAGGTGTAAGCAATCGTGCCGACAGCTGAATGGCTGCAGGGTGATACGCAGTTACGAACAATCCCCTTGGAGAACCGGGTGAAACCTCATTGTGATTAGCCTTCCTCTGTTAATCCGGGGCTCTACCAAAGTGACCAACTCTTCTCCTGCTACTCGTGGGAACACACATGAATGAAACAAGCACAAAAATAGACACAGAAAAAACAAAAGCCTATCCCAAGGCAGGAGAGAAATGCTGATAATCTGAGGGTGGGGATGAATAGAAATGTCCAATATACCGCTCGGAATGAGGCTGAACATGGCAGATCACCTCGTGATATAATACAAAGGCCAAGGCGTAAAAGCGCATTTGCGGCACCGAGGCCAAAATGAGAAACAAAGCGATAGAGGTAGGAGTGGCAGCAACTATAAGTGCACCTTCCTCCTTCCCCACTCCACCTCCAACAGCAAGGGCACTTCCTGCGGCGGGCGCAAGAGCTCCGCCTTGAATAAAGGCAAGGAACCAGCTGCCCCTGCAGGAAAGCGCCCTTACTTGAGCACCTCCACGAAGAGAACCCCAAGATGGTTGAAGAAGCTGCCCAACGACAGTAATATCCTTGCTCCTTCCAAAACCCTAACGAAGGCCGTCGTGAGACATCCCAAGGTTGCCAAAGAGAGTGTGTGTCTTAGTCTTAGTGTGTGTCTGCCGATATAAAGGAGATGTGTCTTAGTGACCTGTCCACCTTTCTGGAAAGGACAGATTGGATGATGACCTAGAAGGAAAACTCCTCGGGAGGATATACAATGGATCACATGTGGCCTAAGTACTGTGGATTTACATTCATCTTCCATATTTTACAGATGCAGATGCCATCGGTCAAATTCAGTTTATGCGCCAGGGTCATGGAAAATTGGACGTTTCGGATGCGCTCCTCCCAGATATATCATACACATACTTTGTTTTATTCAAATTTATAGATATGAAACGTTTAATGAAAGACTGGCGTATAGAAATGGACTTAATGGAAAATACTGCCTCCGAATATTATTTTATGTCTTGTGGTTCTTGGAATTTGCAAATTTCTAAGTGATTGAAAAATTTCATACCATACAAAAAAGAAAACATCGATTCTTATAAAAACCGATTAATAAAGTTTATTGAATGATTTTTGCTATAACTATCAAGTATGGGTCAGTTCTATTCAACTGTTGAGAATTGATGATGCCATTTTATCAAAATAACTACAAGTTCCTTCAGCATTTTGTTACTGTGTTCTTATATTATCTCCAACATTATAGTCATATCGATAATCAAATCTTCATTGCTTGGAATTAAGCGACTGCTTTGAAATGGGTAGACGTTTCTATTATTGATCAAATTATAAATAAGAATTACTTCGCATGAAATTTTAACATTTTTAAGTAAGCAGATCGATGTGTTATTCAGAAATTCGTTGGTGAATATGAATACTCATTTTCCTTTAACGATCATTTTAACGTCTTCGAATTCGATGAAATTGAAAGGCAACAATTTCTTCCACTGTTTCTTGATGATTATTTTATCGTCAAAACTCAACTGAAACTTGTCTTTATTATGCGTTGCATGCAGGGGAAGTTGCAGTATTGATTAATTCTGAACAAAGTGACCTGTTAATATTTTTTGGGATGCATGTTTGACAATCTAATTTAAGGAGATCCTGGAAACTGCCGCAATAAATTTTCAATTATTGGAATACACTTGCAGACCAGTTTCGGGCTGCTCGTCAGTGCAAGGTAGTGTCTATCATCAACATAAAGTCGATGATTTCCAATAATTGAAAATAGAGTTCCTCCAGAGTATCATTCCTCAAACCAGGCTGAAGCGAACAACAAAAGACAGGTTCGTCATCGCTCCATCTGCCTGTGAAGGAGGTTACCAACCGCATATTACAAATTATTTCAGTGATGAAATAAAACTCTATGCAATACAATGAAGGAATGATATTCATGTGTGTCAGTCGAATAAAAGAAATTTAGGAATGCCGTTAACAAATGACTTCAATATTGATATCTTGGTCATTAATGATTTGAAATACAAATTGAAATACGTTCCTCTACAAACAATTATATTACGAGCACAAATATGATAGCGCCCTCTTATGTAACTTAAGGGTGGGTGAGAGCAGGGTTAGTGACGAATATGAAATTATTACCGCTCCCTGTAGGTAGATGGCTCTGATATCCATCTGAAAAGAATCTAATGGATATTTGTCCATCTAACACGATTTATTGAAAATTAGTAGTAGCGCTACGATTTTGGCTGATAAAATTGAATAAGACACATAAAGAGTCGAATATGACACCTACTCTCAGGGCCGGTTTTAGGGGAAGAGAGGCAGGGCTGCTGCCTCGGGGTAGGTAGGTAGGTAGGTAGGTCTGAAGTGAGTGGGTTTTTTCGACCCTATACTGCCTCGGGGACTCCACATGAAAGGGACCCCTACAATGAAGAAAAAAAAATGAAAATTTTGACGTTTTTCCTTCTAAACATTTTCTTGCTCAAACATAATAATATTGTTATCGATATATCAGAAAGCCCTTATTGCAAGTTTCCATTACCTGTAATTTTTTGATTTGATCGGACATTTCAGTGGCAATAATACTTTGTAATTTGTAAAAGTAAGATGTTTTGATAATTAGGGACCCCCACTCCTTCACAACTCTAGGGCCTCCAGGCTTCCAAACCCGGTATGCAGTATAGAGAGTTGAGACTAACCTGAACGAATTGTTTCATTAGATCAGCGGTTCCCAACCTTTTTGCAACTGCGTACCACTTGACTTTTTGAGAAATATTAGCGTACCACCAGACCTAAATATTTTAATAAACGTAAAATATTTACTCTTCTAAAAGTGTTCAAAGCCTTTTTTAATATAATTCCTGAGAAAACTTCATATTTAATGGTTAGATATTTGTTTATTTATAACATTCTCATAATAAAGGAGGAATAAAAAGATTAAAATGGTATTGATTTACAGTTTTATTAATTACTCATAGGTCTAAAAAGATACAAATAAAAAATTATCAGTCAATTATTAATCATCATACAAAATATACTTTTATAATCTTCATTGCGAAACTTGTTGTTGTTTACCTGTTATTAAAATATCAACCTTAGGAGTAATGGAACTTATCTTCTTCACTCTTAAGTTCTCTTCAACACTTATGCAGATTCTATATTTAGTTTTTATGTACAAGAGTTCAGGAAATCAACTCTCACACAAGTAACTCGTAACAAATGGCATCAAAAATAGCAGAGCTTGCCGGAAGAGCAAAGGGTATTCGGTTTTACATCAGATCCAGAAATTCAATGAAGATTTCTCTTTGAAATAATTTTTCTTGGAACTATCTTCTGTAGAGTCGATAAAATTTTCTTTCAGGTCCGATTCATTTAGTGGAGTTCCCGAAAAAGGATTTCTAATCCAGTCCACTGAATAATCTTCAGAGAAATACTTCTTAAAGCTTTTTTGAAGGCCTTCCAAGTGAACAATGATATCTGCAACAATATCTGGCATCGGAAAGATTTCATTTTCTTCAAAAAATTATGATAGAGTGGGAATTGCAGATAAATTCTCCTCCTGCATTCGTGAACAAAACAGGACCAACTTTCTCTTGAAGGAGTTTATTTTGTCACTGGCTGTGGAGACTGTTGGGTTTGGTCTCTGGAGTCCCAAGTTCAGTGTATTGAGTTTGTCAATAATGACGGCTATGTAAGCCACTTTCGACAACTATACTTCATCAGCAAAAAATTTTTTCATGTCTTGATTTTCTTCACTTAAAAACATGGAAACTTCTGATCTCAGTTCAAAGAGACGGTTCAAAAATTTCCTGCGAGATAACTATTTCACTTCTGTATGCAGGAGTGAAGTTTTAAACTTGCTACCCATTTCTTCACACATCAAGGAAAATAATTTTGTGTTAAGAGCCCTAGCCTTTATGAAGTTAGTAACTTCCACATCATCTGATAGAACGGAGTTAAGATTTTCTGACACACCTTTAGCAGCTAATGCTTCGGGATGGATGACACAATGCGTACTTTTGCATTTCCTTAATTTTTGCTCCTAGCCTGTATTTCCTGAAATAGCTTTTGCCCCATCTGTACTTGGACCAGGAAATGCCTACTTTGAGCACATATTTATCAATTACCTCAACAATGAGTTCCGCTGTGGTATTTGATTCAAATGGTTTGCAGAAAAAAACTCTTCTATCACCTCTTCATTATAATCAAATCGCACAAAAACAAGTACGTGCGCCTTGTTTGTAACATCAGTGTTTTCGTCAACTTGAAGTGCAAAATAAGTGCATTCTTGGAGTTTTAAAGCCAGTTGTTCTTCAATATCATTATATATATCGTCATTTCGTCTTTTTACTGTATCAATTTCTTTGGCTTTCTTTTCTCCTAACACGGCTTGAACCATATCCACAGCGGACGGCAGTAAAAGCGTCTCACCTATTGTGTGCGGCATTCCATCTTTTGCAATAATTAAACTAGCAAGATATGACGCCTTCATCAAGTTAGTATCAGTATTGACCAACATCGTCAAACATTGGGTTTCTTTCTTTTAAAATTATATTTCCTTTTAAAAAATTCATTGGTCTTACCAAACAAATCAGGGTGCTTAGTAATTTGGTGTCGCATCAGTAAAGAAGGCTTCATGGATTGGTTCGAAAGTGTTTCAAGACATACAACACATTGAGGAATAGGAATGTCACTGGTTTCAGTTCATGGCTTCACTATAAAACCGTACTGTAAGTAGCTTTCATCGTATTTACGATTGGCCGGTGATTTAGGTTTTTTAGCACAATCCTTTGAAGTAGGAGAGGACGTCAGAAATTGTTTCATAGTTCAGTTTTCTTTTACGAAATCAGAATTGATAATCACAAATTCCACAACGAACCTATAATGCTAAGTAAAAGTGAAAGACAATCCTATTAAACACCCACAGGTAAAAAATGGAACACTCTTTGTTTACCAATTGTACTATCTGGGGATTCCTAGGTGAAATTCCTAAAGTGTTTTATTGTTTTATTACCTAGGAATTTTAAATTCCAATGCAATAGAAAAACAAAGATATCAGGTCGTTCACTGGGTTATGGGTATTCCTGTTTTCTAGCGACCCGTGAGCTTAGTCATGTTTGCTATTGTTAGCATGTTGCTCACATCACTTACGCGTACCGCCGGAAACGTTCCCGCGTACCACTGGTTTGGAACCCCTGCTTCAGATGATTTTTCTATTGTCTTTTCTTATAGCTAAACCACGAAACAAAGGAGAAGAAGAATAAAATATTAACAGAAACAAGAGAACAATTTCAGTGGCACCTCCCCAATTTGATGCCTTGGGACGAACAGTTTCTGAAACCCAGATGCATTTCAATTCATATTGCTGTCATCGTCTCCCCTGATTTTCAGTTCGACCTAAATGTCTGCATTATACATGAATGAATCAACTGTTTCAATAGAAAAGTTAGGTCAAGATCACAACCTCAATACATTTCATTACTCTAAAGATGATGTAACATGAAATGCTTCTTTCTCTCGCTGCACAGAAGAGGAAACCTTCAACAGTTCAAACAGTTCTACTTCCAGGCGATTGTAATTAATTACTTTCACCAACCACATTGACTGAGAGGCAGTTTTTGAACGGATTTTATTACGTTTTTATCCGTTACGTGAGAAATGTTCAGCACAGCATATGACGAAATCTATTGATATTAAATATGTTATGGAACTTTCTCTTTTTTTTCTTGAAACTGATTTCTTGTCGTATGCAGAATCTGATAGATGAACTGTATTGTTTTTTCATCTCGATCACATTTTTTCAGTGCATCATCTGTAGATCAGCTGTTCTTTTCAACAAAAATATCACTTTCATATAGATTATTATTCGGGTAAGAAAGGTTTTGGCTTTCAGACATAATCTGGGAGTATACGGAAGAGTTGAAATTTTCCTTAAATGGAACACTGTCAATTACAAATGGGGGACATCCGATGTTTCGGTATAAGACACTTGTCTCTTCAGCACCAATCTGGATATTAGAAGATGAAATACTCAATGTAATCGTTAATGATGTGATTTATGTGATGAATGAGTCAAATCCAGAAAAACAAAGAAATTGAACTTTTTCTAAATATTTGTAAATCATGCAAAGAATAAACTATCAGACAGTAACTGGAAGCGAAAGCCCCGCAAAAATCAATCTATCCTAAAAATATACCCCTTTCAATTTAAACAAGATTGATATTCTATTCGTATTACCAAAAAATTACTTCTCTTCCTTTTTAACAATGAAAAAAATTCAACTTTTTTATTGTCGCCTTCTGCTCGGAAGACCACGTTATCGGCACGTACGTCCACTACCACAGCCACCACGAAACTCCTAGAACTCAAAAAATTACTTTAATTCGAAATAATAATGAACACCTTTTTCTCCACCTTTATTTTGGTTTGTTTAAAGGTGAATGTTTCATGATGAATTTCATTAGTTTGGGCTGTCATTGTCTAATTTCGTATAAAATGATTTAAAATCCCTAAAAGAAGCAAAGCAAATGAAAAATTCAAAAGAATAGCTGAAAATAACGATTATATTGAGCAAAAAAAAGTTAAGAGAAATGAAATACAAGTAAAAAATAGAACAATTGGACCAAAACCAATAATAAAAAACAAAGAGATTCCAAGCCAAGTTACTTCACGACGTTTCGATTGTTTGTATCCACAATCATCTTCAGGTGATGACTGACCTAATTCCTCCGAGAGATGACTATTTATGGGCCATTCTAGTACCGGTTCAGCGGGAGATGACCGTTTGGCGGGAGTTTGTCATTATTCACTTGATTATTGGTTTCCATATGTTGCGAATCTCTAAGCTAGCTTGCCTGAATATATTATTGGACAACATGTATACGGCTTCTCTGAATTTCCTCCTAAACCAGTGTTCCTTCCTGTTTATGATCTTAGCTTGGGACGGACCTCTCGATATTATGTTGATGGGTCCAAACATGCTCTGCTATTCCTGATTTGCTGGTTTCCCCTCGCTGTGTGTATAATTTTTCATTTGAATTTGTTCTTTCAGATATTTCAAATTATCTTATATATAAAATTCTCGTGTCACAGTGTTCGTTCCCGTACTCCTCCTAAACGGCTTGACCAATTCTCACGACATTTTATGAACTCATTGAGTAGGTCTGAGAATCGGCCAATATCTATTTTTCATACCTCTTAGTGATGGGGGTTGTCCACCCTTAACATATTTTTTCAATTTCTTGATTTTTTATAATGTCGCATTAAAAAATACATACAACCCTAAATTTTTACCCTTTTATCACCAACCCCTATTTTTTAATAGCCATTTTAGTAATTTAATCATTTTTCA
>WOGP01003083.1:0-15680 GCA_015342065.1 Leptinotarsa undecemlineata
GCTGCTTTTCCACCAGCCACATTGAAATGAAAATTCTACTCACCATTACAGAAGACCTGGCCGGAAACTATAAGAACTATAACAATGGCCAAATTGTTGAGACTGGACTCGAACATCTTCATTTTACCTATCGAAAGATCAAAAATATATATATACATGTATATACCAAACCATTGGAGATGCTGCTTCGGAAGAAGGTTTGCGATTTTCGTTTCCAAACATATAAACAACCATGACAATCACAGATAATAAAGGAAGATTCTTCTGTACAGACGCTACTCTCACATTATTTCATATCTTCTTTCTCGTTTCACAGATCGCCGAATATAGCGTCATATTTCTCAACCAACTAATCAGTCAGAAAGAGTGCAACGTTAATGTTTTTACTCGCAGAAAACACTGTATTCACTGGTTACCTAGGAAGGGAATGAAACACAATTTTAATATTGGTGGTGGGACAATGAATGATGCCAATATTTCAATTTTTGTCTTTTAACTTTTCCCTAATTGAGTTGTCACAAAATTTAAATGAAATTTACATTTCCACTGGAGTTTGAAATGTTCATATACAGAGTTTTTCCTAACAATGGTACGAAACTTCAGACGGTGATTCGTTAGGTCGTTTCAAGAAAAAAAGTTTTCACGAACAGAGAGTTCGCATGAAAATATTCGTGCACAACATTTCCAACATACAGTGTTTCTCGCTTCTCATGGAAACCCCCGTATCTTTCATATTAATCAAGGTAGAATGATAAAACTCTCAGGACTGATAGAAATACTCAAAAACCACATACCACCTGAATGAGGTTGGCCAAAGTGATATACATTGCCCGCTACCCACGGTGGGACAATCCAATTTTACGGTAAAACATACTAGGGGCAAAATAGGCTTCAGATTCATGATCAGGACTACCAACTCACTACATATACATTTTTTGTCTGGATAAATGTCAGTCCTGAAAAATTTGTTTCACTTCTCATGAAAAATAATCTACTAATTATTACGGAAGATACCGGCGGGGAGGGTTCCTGGAGAAGTGAGACACACTCTCTTTCTTTAATAATTTTATGGCCGCATTTATCTCCATCAAATTTACTTCACGGTCATCCAAAACTACTTCGTGGACTCTTCAGAGCAACGCTTTATCAACACACGAAATTATTTTTAACAATTTTCTTGAAACTAACAAAAGTTGCTTCTCCCAAAATGTTCTAATCTCACAAAGTAATAGTCCAACAGCTGTGTAATTTCCACACGCGTCTTTTGAAGGTTGAAGTGCATACTAGTAAATACTAGTAACGCCATCTGTCTGTTAGCCTATGACGTTTTCAGCCCACATACAACAACCTTCAGATATGAATATTGAATTTCCTGGACTGTTATTACTTTTATTCACCGCTATATATTTTAATTATTGGTCTACATTCGTTGTTTTGTGTTACCGTATGAATCATACGATCAATTCAATTTCACTGTCAACGGATCCTTCCCCGGGAGTTTTCAATCCAGTTGATGATTCATTACCATTTTTTCAATTGAAAGTCACAAATATCATAATGTGTCGGCGAATCGTCATAAAGAAAACGGTAAATCCCATAGCAAAAAGCATATGTAGTATGATAATTAGCCTAAAAGAATTCACTAACATCATATACCTTGTAACGAATCCACCAATATCAAATACAACTATCGATTGTGAAAGTTTTAAGTAAATTAGCGTTGTCCCCAAAAGTATGTCTCCATCTCATTAGGGAATACACTGAGAGCTAACGTCTGTACTCTAACGATACCCGGTATCGGAAAGGTCTTATGGTGAAGATAAATGGTGAAGATAAATAAAAACGAAATTTTGGTAGTTACAGATGTATCCATGATAATTATTAAATAAATTTCACAAACATTTTTATTTCTAGACGCGTTTCGCTAACAGTGTAGCTTCCTCGGTAGAAATGGATTTACATAATGGGTTACAAATACTATAAACAACAGTACTAGGAAGGACTTTAAAAAATTTCGTCCAAAATAGATATAATCAATAAAAGCTGGTTGAGAGTTTTCGATGCAAGTGTTTTTTTCTATTTTACTAATCATTTTATTTTTAAAGATGAAAGATCCATTTGTACTGAAAAGAAACCAGAAACCAGTATTTCAAAGGCGCCACGAGAAGGGAATAAATAAAAAACAAAAATAAGGAAAGATTAAGAAATAGAGTTAACTCTGGAATATATTGTTGGAAGATTAAGAAAATTAAATTACATAAGACCGACTGAACAGATATAATACACAAAAAGACAATAACAGATGAAATTATTAACAAGGAGTTCACTGTTAGTTTTCTCCCAAGACGAGAATCAATTTGTTGTCATCAGCGATGAATTTTCTGGAAAGTAAAATACGGGATATTGACTTCTTGGACTGCTTTAACAGAGAAATGCCTTCATCATCAACTCTTTTGATAGCACTTATCAGCAATCCTTGGATGCTCCTTCTTGTTAATATCACGTTTTGCGAGACATATGGCATAAATTATTTCAACTCAAAGAAGTGAGGTAACGGAAGCCACTTGGATCTCAACACCTCAAACTTAAATTTGTGAGTTTTTGCATCTGATTTTTATAATGACTAAGTAAGAGATTTGAGTGGACGACATTCATAATAATTTCAATACTCAGTTGTGTACTCAAAACAGGCAAAAACATAGTACAAACTACCCAAAAACCAATGTACATCTCATTTGCAGGCCACGTTCTCTGGCACTACGTTAACAAAGTAGGACTACACCATCAGAGCGTTAATAACCTCTGCTATCTCTCCCACTTCAATTGGTAACCTTTGGCAATGTTTTCGTCGGTAGTTGCAGTTTTTGGACGTCCCGAACGGTCTTCGTCGTCTCCCAAGCTCTTACGACGACGTTTTAATCCAGCTGCCCAAAATTTCATTGTGGTAAATGATGGTGCAAAGTTCCCATACACAGAATCAAACTCATTTTTGTTTTGCTTAAGCGTATTGGCTTTCAAAAAGAAATTATCAACTCACTCAAACGATGTTACATAACAACTGCTCGTCCGAAATGGCTGAAACCTTGGTGAGTAACTGTCATGAGAAGAACAACAAAATTCACTAACTTTTATTCACGACTTCATCATATTCATATACGATCACCCTCGTATATTTTCAACCAGATCAGTTCCTATTACTTCGTGATTCCGTTTTTTTCATTTTCCCTTACTACCCTACTACCAATAATAATGATATCACTCGCCAATATAATTTCTATCTAAAAATTAATTTAATGCACTCGAACAAACATCGAACTAATCAAGAATTATAAGCACGTGGTCCATTCACTAACGAATCACTTTCTCAGAGGGATCTTCAGCAACTCCCTTCAAACGTGAATGGGTCTAAATTTCCTTGGGATAATCAGGATTGGATTGATGCCGTGTTTTCAGAAACGAATATTTCACTGAATGTACGTGATATCTTCTTTTTATCCAATGTTCATCAGAAACAGAGCCACAAAGAAACGAAGGGCCATTCATAAAGTTTAGAGAGTGTTTTGAAGTTGTTGATTAATTTATGGTAATTATATTTCATTTGGTTTGACAGTTGAGAAATTTTCCTACTAACTTCGAGATCTATTATTCTGAATATTTTCTGTTGGAAATATTCCAAAAGAAGTCAGATGACTGGATCTCCAAACACGGTGGATTTTTCATTGGATATGGACACTTTGTTCAATATTTCAACTCCTCCACTTCTACTCCTAAGAAAGGCGGTCAAAATGCTGTCTTTCAATTGGACTTTTCGAACAAGTTAGGATCATCAGGAGATAAGTGAAAGTGGTGATGCTAAATTATTTAGGGAAACGCGATACGAGTGTCGATAATCTTGAAAACTACACACAAGAAGGGTTAAAACTTGATCACCTCAATATCAAAAAATTTACAAACCACGCAAGCCGCTGTGACCAATTGTATCAGTTGTAGGTTCAACTACGTATGAAGATAGAGAAGTAGGAAGCCAATACTTTCTCCACATTTTTAGTAGTATCCAAAAATAATAGAATAGTGTATGGTTTCCATTTGAAAAAATCATGTTTCATCAGTTTTCTCGATGTTATGTTTTAGGTGGAAATTGCGACCACCCTGTAAATTATTTTCCAAAATTCGATGGACTTATTCATGACTCAAATCTTAAGGTGTGATTCTTTGAAATTTCACATTTCCAACTGTTACTGTCTATGAGTTATGTTTTTTTCGGAGTGGTGCTGTAATTGTACAATTTTTCAGAAAAAAATTAATTTCTCGAAAAATAACAAATTTGGGTATAGGCATTGTTATACAAAGTGGGTCTAAAATATACTGAGAAATTTAAAAGTGTATTAAAATACAGGGTGTTCTATTTGAAATAAGGAAGTTGCCCTCAACTTAAGTATAACGGAAAGAGACAGGAGGTTGAAAATATTTTAATTGAGAAGGCCATTTTGTAAAACCCGTTACCACAAAATTTCAAGTTTTCATTTTGAATCGTTCTCCATATATTCCTAACGAACGTTCGTCGTGAAAGACCCTGTATGGATGATATACTTGTCATACTCAATATGAGAAGAAGTTAGGTGGAGGTTTTTGTGATTTTTTCCAACAATAGATTTCCAAAAATAAAGTTGCTGTATGCAATCGACAGGAGCAAATATTAGCATTCTTGAAAGTTTCACTCACTAAAAACATCGATGGGGGTTTAGAATTTGATGTATATATCATGAATCTATGGAAATGTATCAGCACTTTCAGATATATCCCTGATAGCTATCATCATTCCCCATAAAAAATAACGAGAAATACATTTTTTGTCCATAAGCTAGTCACGTTTCCCTCAAGCAAGTAGATAACTCAAAGTAACGAGTATTCTTCAAATATAGTGAATGAGTTGACACACAGGTTGTTTCGAATTTTTGAAAAATTGGACATAAAAATGGCTTTCAAAACTGCTCGTTCTCTTCAAGAAGTATCGAACAACCCAGAAAATAAGACGACGGGAAAAAATAAATTGTGAGAATTGCGATGCAAAAAATGTTGGACAAAATGAGTGGGCTATAACAGCTCGCTACAAAGAACATATTTCACCTATTCTTTTCATAAAACAGAGAAATTCAGTGTTGCTCAACATCTCATAGAAAACGGACAAAGAATAAGTGAAGAATGCTTGAAATTGTTAAGACCGGTACATGACAACAAGTTTCCAGATACGTTTAAAAAAAAAGAAATCGAAAAATGTGAAATGAGCTGAACGGTAATAAATTTCCCATCCTCAAGAGCCTCTCTGCATTTAGAAAACAGTTGAAATTCATATATGAATCAGGTGCCAAATAACATCAGAAACTATAGCTCGAATAACAAAATACTAGAATTGATTAAATATTCCTCATTGTAGAAAGTAGTGTCCTGATGATGCTAACTTTGTTAGCGAAGCGCGCATCAAGATGGTTGTGATGTAGAAAAATTAGTTTCGATAAAACTTGTGAAGGTGAGATTTGAATGTCCAGATAAGATTTTAGAAACTGTTATACAGTTGAGGAAGACCGTGATATGGAAAATCCCATTTTTTCTGAATTACTCTCAGGTTATCGAATAAATTACTTGATACTCGCAAAGCTCGATGGTGGAGGGAAATGGGAAAGTGTGTAAGAAATTTTCGTCCTGCATTCAAAGAAATTAAGTTTTCTTCCAGAAGTAAAAAAGTAGTCCACATCTAGGAAATATAATATTATCTTGCTAATTATGCACACAAAAAATCTTGAAAATGTATAAGCATAGAAGAAGAAGTTGTAGAATTGGCCGCGTTGATAGTGCGCCCGACTCATGATCGGTAGGTCTTGGGTTCGATTTCTGCCTCGACCAGATATTTTTCTCGATAGAATTTATCTGGTTGCAGCTGGGATGATTCTGCAACCATGTTAGGAATGACACGTTAAAAGGTAAGACCTCGTTGGTCCTTCGCTCGCACAAGTTTCTCAACTTCTGAGAGTTGTCGTTCGTATGAGGCGACAGCTGATTAACGGAAAAAAAGATTCTAAAAAGAAAAAGATATCGCAATGAAATTCAATTAATGAAAAGTTATCTATCGTATCGTCAATAACAAGTAGGTACACTTGAGGAAACGATAATTAGTTTGGTTTTTGTGACTTCTCGATGAGAATGTTGAAACACATGAAAACTATCCAGATGTTCATAAATTTACAGAATAGCTATGAATTTATGAGAAAATCCAAACTAATGAAGCTTTTCAAGTCATTAAACATGTCCATGCCACATCAAAGAGCAAAAATAAGCATCATAGGACTTTGACTTAGACAAATAATAATTCAAGCAAATTAATTGAAAACCACGAAGGCATAACTTAAGTGTCGAATAGATCAGTCGTATATGAGTTAAGTCTAGCCCAAAAAATCATATTTGCCAAACGGGTAAAACATTTTCCCAGACAATAAAAGATTATAGGAGCATTGAACGAAAATAAATTTTTGTGGAGGAAAATCAATTTTTATTGACCTTTTTTAAGAATTTTCACCTTCCACAAACTGTAAAATATGAAAATAATGTAGAGCTTTATACACATATCAAAACTTCTTTCAAATCTGTTACGAAACTTTACGATAAGTATTGTATTATTTTCTAGATGTATTTTTGATAGGCAATTTTTATTTCACGCAGTAAATTATCAGGGTAAACTGAAAAGTTTGCCCTTTCTACACCTCTATAAAGTTCTCCACTATAATTTTCATATTTTTCAGATTGTGGAAGGTAATAATTCCCAAAAATGTCAATGAAAATATATGAGTATTTTGTTGAATCTGAAGACCAATTCCACATTTGCAAATCATCTTTCAACAGAGGCATACATCCAAAGAATATGAAAAAAATAGTTTTTGACTAGATCTTTTCGAATGCTCATAAATTCACAGATTCAAGAATTCTGAAAATCTACCGAATGACTGAATGAATGACTGAATCTGTTTTCTGATGAGAAAATTGATAATCAGGTTATTCATGACCATTCGACGGGTTGACGAAATTTTTTAAAATGTTCAATTTTGATTTTGATTTTACCTAGACCCAGGTAAAAAGTGTTAGTCATTGGCTAGGTGAAGGGTGATATGATTTGAATTGTTATTTTATAAAGCACCCATCAGGTAGAGTTTTCTCAGTATGAAAACGCTTGGAAAAACTATTGTATAGAGAAACACGTGTTTTTGCTTTGTGTACTGTACAATGAATACAAGTGATAATTTTTTGGTGAAAACGACCTCGATTCAGTAATTGCTCAATTCTAAATAAGCATTCAATATCATATCCTTTGAAAAAGTCAGTACCTAGAAAATTCATTCACGATTTCACTCCTGAGAGACTGAAACAATAAATGTCTTCTCATTCAAACATGAAATGTGATCAGTTTGGTTACTTTATTCATGTTCGGTGGAGGTGCGAAATGCACATCGTCATATTCCATTTCATGAAATCACTATTCATCTTCGGGAATGGTGTAAAACATTTCTCGCGAGAATGTTCAGTGATTCAGATGGAATTCAACTTCTGGAGTTCGCTTGAAACATTTGAAATATTGAGATTGCTAAGACTTTGCGAAGATGAGATGAATTATGTTTTTGTCGGTTTGTTTTGGTCTTTCTGGAAATGGTATTGTGACAATCACCATTTCTTGTGATCTTCCATTGATATAATATGTTGAATAAATTGAAGTGGTTTTTGCACCTCATACGAGTATTCTTTTTTTCCAATTTTAAAAGCTGTAATATGAGTTTGTGTCAGAAACAACTTTAACTTTCTAAACAATCGAGAGAAACAAAAATGAAGGTCCAAAAGAAGTTATTTAATCTGGAGATTCACTCGCAGATATAAAATTTCAGATTTTCACTGCATTTTATCTGATCCGAGCTGGACATCGCACCGTGAAAAGTGAAACCTCGTTAATTCTATGATCAGGCTTATCTAAAGACACCCCTGAAATAGCAAAACACGTATTACGTTTTTGTAAAACTGTTTAGTGAAAATCTCACAATATATATCTAATAAAAACAATTTTTCGATGCAAGAGCAAATGAATGATTGTAGACAAGGATCAATTGGTCAGTACGTGTTTCGTAGTGTAGGAAAGAATGATTGCCTGGAAAATAGAACTACATTGCTAATTGTCTGTCCTAATATCTATTTTTTCAATGAAATTAAAAACGACAAATACATTCTTATTTCGATTCCTCTTATACTCGAAAAATATATCTAAAACTGTCAGTTCTTCTTTCAGCGTTCGTATCTGTCATTACCCAATATTGTAGGCAAAATTATAAATCATGCGTGAGGCAAAATACTAAACAATCGTGTAATGATTGCTATGCTGAGCCTCCAGAACTACTTTGACGTTATCAAGTAGAATCTTTAAAATATTCATGACATTTCTGTTTATCCATAGATCGTATCAGGTATTGGAGATTATGAGCTCCTCAGAATGGAATCATTTGAATTGATTAGTTTTTTCAAGACTCTGAAAAATATCTTACATTTTTAGAGAAACTTTCAGGTTGAACTGAATTACCATTCAAGTTTTCCTTTTCAGTTTCATATGTTCATCATCATCATCATCATCATCATCATCATTATCTGTTTTTTTTGTATGTAACTTTTTTGAATGTCACATTTCGATGAGATGTTCTAGAAACATCAATTTATAAAAATCTGATAATAGTGAATTAGCCTTCTATAAATAATCCAGTACCTACATTTAGATGTATTTTCCTCCATCAGAGTTGGAAAATTTCATTTAAGGAAAATTAAAAAAAAATGATTAAAAGAATTATGACATTTCTATATTTCGGAAGTGAACTAATTTTTCTTTAATGAAATGTTTTTGCTTTTTTGTGAACAAAATAGTGAACATCAGTTTGATATTACAATTAATTATTAATAAGTTGTCACCGATTTCATAGGCTAATTATATAACATAATTTCACAGAAAGAAATTGAAAAATAAGAATATCTTATGAAAATTGTATCTGATACATAAACCTAAAAAAATGTAGCTACAGCCAAGAAAAAGTTTGTTTACTTGGGAAAACTCTTTGGAAAACTGTTCCTATAAGATTGGGTGACTCAATTCCCTCTGCAGTATCTTCTTATTCATTTATCAGATTTCACTAACATGAATTTGAAAAATGAGGTTGAAGTATCATTTTTGGCAGAAACATGAAAATTACAATAAATGGAAAGCCATAATTTATGATTTGTGGAACACCTTTTATATCAAGTAGGGTTACTTTCAGTAGTTACAAGTATGATTCCAAACCAATATCACCAATTCTATAGATGAGGACAAAATAGAAAACCTATAAACAAAATTTTATTAAATACACAACTTCGATCCTTCGCCAAAATGAACAATTGTCGAATTAATAATTCGACATAGAATGGAGTTTCATCCCAACATCAAACCTCAACACCTAGATCAACATCAACATCAATACCTAGACACGAGTTTCGATTAGCAAATGATCATCTTCATGAAGAAGATGAAATTGTTTAATTTTCCTCTCGAGGATGATCACTTGGTGATCGAAACACGTGTCTAGGTGTTGAAATAAGGGTTTGGTGTTGGGATAAAACTAGAGTAATATTCACGAATCATATTTGCAAATTGAGGGAATTTTAGAATGAACCGAGCCCAAAATTTCACCTGAAATACTGTTCCTTTATCACAACACTCCTAAAAATATAACCTCTTCAATATAAACAAGATTTCTTCTGGCTGGGATTTAATCAAATAAGTATATGAATGTCAATACGATATCATCGATGACATAAGTAGATCAAACTTATTCCGTGACATGAAAAGTAGTAATTTATGAATGAATTTTGTGTTTTTTTTTTCTCATAATATTATCCAGATTGGTACTGGAGAGCCCTAAGGCAAGTATTTTATGGCCAAACATCGATGTCTATGAGTGAGGAAGACACTGTTCAGTGCACGTGAAATTTTACTATGCATTTAGTATATTGTATATAAATCCTGTGAATGCTATCTGATTCAATTCCATAATGAATTTTTGGAATACAAACTGACTAGAAAAAGTGTTTTTGTATAATTGAGTGTGCATATGAAAGTATTTATTTCGAAAGAATTTTACTTTCGTATGAGTCAATGTTTATATGAAAGCAAGTGTTTTGAAAGAGCTTTTTTTCCAGTTTGTGCCTGAAAGTCACTTCATTGCATGATCTATACATCTATGTATAGAGATACCACATTCAAAAATGATTGCTTCCATCCTTCCTTTGGAAGATTATCACATTTTTTGTATCAAGATGGAGTACTAGAAAGCCAAAAACTTCCTTTTCCAAAAATTATTAACTCCTAAAAATATAACCCATTCAATATAAAGTTCGACAGGTTTCACTCTGCTATGAGTTTTGAAATATAAATCTCACTTTATACAATTTCTACAGTTTGTACAAATCTTATGGTATTAACGTGATAATTTTTTATGATAACTTCATTGTTGCAAAAATATTTATTATAATAATATTAACTATACAATGTGTTGATAACATTTTTGTTCGAAACGAAGTTCTCTACAAAAATAGTAGTTGAGTTTTCCATAAAAGTCACTTGCAGCATCAGGCAATCATCCAAGTTGAATTTTTTCAAAAAATATTAAAGAGACTTCTAGTACTCTAATTTCCTAAAAAAATAAAAAATCAAACTGTTGAAAAACCAAAGGAGACGCAAAATATGTGTTTGATAAAAAACAAACTGAACAAGCACACCTCAATTGCATCATTACAGAAATGTCGCTTCTGCAAAAGTATTGAAAAATTCCTCAAACTCTCTTGCTTGCACTCGAAAACTCTCAAAACTCCAGAAACTTTTAACGACGTAACTCCAAAAGCGAAGGTGCGACATCTTACATTTCGCAGTCGCTCAATTTCCTATCAATATATTGGCATCATTCAACCACCTATCCACCAATTCCACTGATACACCCACTGAACACATTCCACCAGAAAAAATCGACAACCACTTGATGATCCGGATGCACCATGCGCTAATCCGATTCCACAACACTCACAAAAACAAAACACTAGCCGAAACGCTCGCACGGTCGGTCTTCACCCCCGTCGGTTAGCGCGGCGAGCAAGTAAAACAAATACACGTGCCTTACACAGTTCTCCGATGATGCGAGAAACGCTTTTATGTGCACGGTAGCGCGGCCACTACTGACTGAATCTAGTGGCCCTGGACAGGAACGGTACCGCGCACGGAGCTCTAGATCAGCGCGTCGCCTCCACGGCCTGCGTCTTATACATGCAGATGTAGAGATTAGCATCTCAAGTAGCCTTCCATTAGCCTAAACTAAATTAGTTTTCGATTCTATCATCCTGCATTTACAAGGCAGATATTGAATTTTATTCTGATAGTTCGTGAACTTTTCCGGGCGGATGTGCCAAACAGCGAACGGGTACAGGAAAGGTGACTCCCGAAGAGTAAACGGAACCGAAAAATTTGACTTTCACGTCGTGATGAAATAATGTATTTGAAATATTACTAAGATTGTAAAGTTAATAGAAAACAAACTGATCTATGAGGAGTGCGATGTACAAGGAGACATTTTCGAAATTTCGCAATGGCAATGGATGAAACAAAATTATCCGCATCATTCGAATTTTAACTCAACGAAAGAAGTATTTTTCAGGAGAAATTCATTTCAAAGTAAAATCAGGAAAAATAATTGAATGGGTTATATTTTTGGGAGAACTTAATTTTTGGGAGAGGAAATTTTTGACTTTCTATTTCTCCATCTTGATAGAAAGAAATATGGAAATTTCCCAAAGGAAGAAAGGAAGAAATCAATTTCAAAAAAGTAATTCTATACAAAGATGTATAGATCATCCAAAGAATTGATTTTCAGACACATAATGAAAGAAAACGCTTTCTCAAAACAGATATTTTCATATAAACATTGAATTACACGAAAGTAAAATATTACACGAAACAAATGCTACAACAAACACTACTTCACTCAGTTTATATTCCAAACATTCGTTATGGAATGGAATCAGATATCATTCACAGGATTTTTATACAATATACTTACATGGAATACTGTCATCCTCACTAATAGACATTCGATTTTTTGCCGTTAGAGCACTTGCCATATCAACTCTGCAGTACCAAATCTGGTTAACATCATCAGAAAAAACGTTTATTTCATTCATAAAGCAAGTATCTTACAGCGAAACGTTGGATTTCTACCAGCTCTTTGGAAGATTCCCAAATATTTTTGTATCAAGGTAGAGAAGTAGATAGCCAAAAACTTTCTTTCTCAAGAAGAGGAAAACATCTTTGACGTTTCAAAGAAAACATGTGATGCAATGTTTGGAACATTTGGTATAGTATTAAATATCACTGGAATTATTTCCAAACACCAAACCGTTATTTTAACAACTCGACACGTGTTTCAATCACCAAATAATAATTTTCAAGACGAAGATCAAACTAAATATACTTTCGACGTTATCCTCATAGATATCTCTGATGCGTCTCAAATGTCTTGAATTAATTTCACAATATTGCCTTGTTTACTAGTCCTAAACTAATTTTACAATGTGTCCTTACGTATTAGTCAGGTAAATCTAATTGAAAATATTATTTTAACAAGCTGTATAGTATACTATTATTAGGCATTGTTCCACCATCGTTTTTCATAATATTGTTATGTTTACTCATTTCCACACTCTCATAAGCATCTAGATGTATGTTGTTAACTTGTCTAATTAATCTTAATGAACTGAAGTATATGGAATGGTAGAATGAATTGTGACAAAATATGATGGGCGACTGCTGATTCCTAAGGTCTTCCATATTTTAATTGTGCTGGGAATTCCTTTTATCTTGTTTTAATACATCTTTTTCTCTGTACATAATATTTTGCATCGCAGACCTTCGTGAGTTCCAGACTTTCCGAATTCTCGACATTGTCTTTAGGACTTCCTAAAAGGCTCTGTAGTGTATGACTTGTTTTAAAAACCACTTTGATACCTAGTTCCTTGGAAATCTTTCCAAAGTTCTTCGTGTATTGATGGTATGGAACTGAGATATATTTATCTTAACTTCTGTCATTTTGTCGTTAATTCAATACCACGAACAACCGTAACATTTCAGAACAGTGAAAAGGTTTTGAATTCATATATTTTCGTTTGTAAGTTCCCAGAACCAATCCAAAACTAGAAAGAAACAAAAGTAAAGAACCAACCCTTACTATTACAAATGTTTCTTTCAGTCAGAGCTCACTCGACTTCTTTAGCTTGCAGAGACAACCTTGTCAGCATGAAACGAAACCGTCCTACATTTTAGTTTGCAATTAGCGACAAAAATTTAGTTACCAATGTTCATTGGTATTTATGTAGATGTGTTTCAAGTAGTTACAAAAATAAATTCAGCAATGAGGAGACAAAAAGTAGTGCGTCTTCATTGACATTCACAAATTTTAATAACGTACACCATGACATGAATAACTCTCTTTTAATATTACAAATTGGACAGCAGTAATTATGTCACAACTCACAAATCATTGATGAAGAAACAGAACTGTATTCAAATATTTGAGTACCCTTGATTTTGTTTTGTGTAACTAGTTCTTTCGCCAAAATTACGTCAACGTAAGCTTTCATCATTACTTTAAATACAAACTCATCCGTCAAATTGAGGTATGTTCTTCCACCACCATTTTAAATATTGGACTTCGCCATTATTTCGAATATGGCCCTTCATCGCTATTTCACATATGATCCTTCGCCAAATCGGTGTTGCTGTGTTCCTTCTCCAAAATATTGGTATAGTGTTCTTTCGCCGTTATTTTAATTATGTGTTCCGCTATTATTTCAATTCTGTGTTATTTCGACATTATTTCAAATATACTTTCACCGAATTGTGTCAACAGTTCTTTCGACATCATTTTATATATATTTTCTTTTCCTTAAATTAATCAATAACGATTTTTAATTAGTAACGATACAGTTTGGATCCAATGGTTAAGATTCACGTATCTATTTTTTTTTGTATATATAGATAATATATGACGTAGTTCAAAATATAATTTCCAAACTGAAAAAATTACTTTTCTGACCCAAACATATTAATGTTATGCCAAGTGAGATCCAATTACAAACCTGATCGTGAGTTTCTTTTTGATAACTAGAATTCTCATTGCATTTTTTTTAACAGGATGCTTCAGAATTATTTTCCGATGACTCCATTAAAAATTCAAATTCAGGAATTATAAATAAATTTCAAATATGAAGTTACTAATAATGAAATAAGTGAATTCAATTAGATTCATTTCTTATTTACCCAGATGGAATTCACCCAGATTTTAGTTTCGAAGATGACCCTGGATCTGAAGACCATTACAAACGTAGAGTGGGGTAGCAGAAAAACTGAACATCAACTGTCATGTAGTTTTTGATGGTTGAAAACGTATTGGAAGAGCCAAAAACTCTAAAAGTGGATGCCCCATGATTTGAACAAACGACAGAAATTTTCAAGTTTTGGGGTCTGATTTTTTTTGCTTCTGCGCAACCAAATCAATACTTTTTCGGATCGGATTTTCAAATACTAGGAAGATATTTATAAGTTAATATCATTCATGAAATATATTTTGAATGCATATATTACATGCAATGGATAATGAATAGTTACATAACGCAACTCAACATTCTCTAATTCAACACATTCCTACAACTTTCCAAACTCACGTTCAGAGGAACTAGATTGAAATGAATATGCTCTTGGGTTGTCCGAACCCAATGTACAGATATCCGGCAGAGTTTCGGTGGCAGGAGCCAAGTTGAATAATTGCATCATTCAGAACGTGTGTGCATTCGTCGGGAGTTTTGGCTTGATAAAGACAAATGACATTTTTTGTGTAAAATACAGATGGCGAGAGTGTGAAATAGTTTTTTTTTTGACAATTAATTGTCACATTTCTCGACTCGTAGCCTGATTTCACTTTTGGAAAGATATCTCAACTGCTGGAAGTTCATTCGGTTCACATAGTTTTATTTAACAACCTCAATATTATTTTTATTATTATGTACAATTGGAAACTAGATCCCAAGTTCAATTCATTTATAATGCAAAGCCAGATGCAGTGAATGAAAACTATAAACACCAGCTACGATAATAGAGAGGGGATAATAAAAATTTGGTTGAGAGAGCACAACGTAATCGTGAATCTAAGAGTCTTTCTGAGGAACTCAATCGACTGAAAAATGCCTTCATGAGGGAAAAGTTACAGAGGGCCATACGACCCAGGATTGAGAACGCCATTGTTACCCACCTAGGCAGGTGAAGGGAAAAGCTTTCCTTATCAGATTCGGAGAATTCAGGCCAACCGAAATGATCAGACAAAGTCCACGGACAGCTAAGGACCCCAAGTGACCTTCAGCAACACCCGGAGTATACCGGATTCCTTGTAGCTACGGGTAGGTCTGCATTGAAACCACCAAAAGAAGTATAGTTTAATGAATCTGAAGCCGGTCCTGACCGATTGCCTCTGCGAGCAAAGTTATGACCGCCCACAAAGTGGTCTGACACGCCGGGAAAATTCTAGGCGGGT
>WOGP01003084.1:0-15675 GCA_015342065.1 Leptinotarsa undecemlineata
TGGCCTCAATTTAAAATGTATGGCTATAAGCCAATTTTGTTTTATATAATTCAAATATTACAAATGTGCCATGTACTTATCTTGATACTTCCTGTTGTCCAGTGACAAGTGAGCACTGATGATGTCGAAAGTCGAAACGCTTTGCAAGAATTTTAATATTATACACTTCAATACAAAACTCTTCTATTCATTCACTATGAACAGTGCCAAAAGTCTTATTCGGAAAAGTCCACTGTTCACTTTTATATGAATCACATTATTGAAAATTACTGCTTTCACGAGAAATTCACCAATTTTTACCTAATATAGAAATATTTCTATTGTGCCCTATATGAATTAGTATAACAGTTCAGAATATTTCAACACACTCCAAAATGAACATAGGATCTATAGTGTTGTGTGATATATGGAAATAGTCTGGGATATTCTGGAACATCTTGGAATATACCTGTTCATTTTGAAACATGTTATCGGATGGTCTAGGTCTAGAACATTGACTACCATTAACTTCTTTGTATGGGCGGGACTACCCATTGGCGGGTGTATATGAAGCAAAATCTATCTACTTCTTATGATTTTGATTTTATACTTCTATTTCAACTACTACTCAACTGGATACCGTAGCATTAAAATAATTTTAAAGGACTTTCTTTCAAATGAAGTTATTTTCACAACTATCAAACTATCTATCTAACGACAACACACACGACAATTATTTTTAATTCCATGATATAAGGATCAACATCATTTTCATCCAGATATTTTCCCAATTACCACATTATGTATGACCATAATTTCCAATGATAAAATGGATATGAAGGGTCTCTGGGTTGGGGCGCGTTTCCAGATGGTGGATAGGGGAACGACCAGGGGACTGGAGACCCTGTGCAGAAAGCTAATATGGCCTTACGGATGGGGTCGCCGGACTCCTGGTCAGTGGCAGAAATAAGTAGGGTGAGGGGAACTAAAACTTTCCAAAAGCCTATGTAAAACATGCCATCGTGGACCAGTCTACCCAAGCTAAGGTGTAAGGAATCGTGCCGACAGATGAATGGCGGCAGGGTGATATGTGGTTATGAACGATCCCCTTGGGAAATTCGGTGAAACCTCATTATAATTAGCCTACCTCTGGTAATGCGGGGATCTGCCAGAGGTGACCAACTCTTCTCTTGCTACTCATGAGAACACACATGAATGGAACAACAAAAACCAATGAATGAAACAACAGTGGACAAAATTGCTCACCTCAATCTAAGGCAGGGGCTGGAGATGAACAGGAATATCCACCTCAATCTACCGCTTGGAATGAAAATGGACATGGCAGGTCACCTCCAACAGAAAGGGGCACTTCCTGCGGCGGGCGCCAAGAGCTCCGCCTTGAATGAAGGCAAGGAAATGGTTTCCCTGCAGGAAAGCTCCCTCACTTTTGCACTCCACGAAGGCACGAAGGGAACCCTAAGAAGGTTGAAGAAGCCGCGCAACAACAGTTATATCGTAGCACCTTCCAAAACCTTCGCGGAGGCCACCGTGAGATATCTCAAGTTTGCCAAAGAAAGTGTGAATTATGCGGGTCTTGGTCTATACCTGCCATCATAAAGGTGATGTATCCTAGTGACCTGTTCACCTTCCTGAAAAAGACAGGATGGACGATGATCTAGGAGGACAACTCCTCGGGAGGATGTACAATGGGTCACATGTGGCATAAGTGCTGTGAGTCTACACTCACCCTCCCAACTCTACAGATACCAGATATATAAAAAGGGGTATCCTTAAAAGGTAGAAACTCTTTTGTAGACCTATTAAAATAAATGTGATGTAGTTTGTCATTATATCTCGAAGGGATGAGGCGAGGTATATGCTCGCAAGGTATCACCACCGTAGAATATCACACGATTCACTTTGTCATATCTCAATTGAATCACACAAAACATCGCGAAAACCCCCCTCTTGAATCACTTCATTTATTGGTGGTAATCTTATGAAAATCCGTTCCAAAGTTTTTCAGATCTATCATGTCCAGGCAGATAGATATGACGGGTAACTTTGATTTCTAATATGTAATGATGATATCAGATGTTGTTTGAGTTTTATCATTATGAATTATCATATTCATAATTGTAATTATGCATAATTGCAATTCATTTAAAGATATATGAGTTATATGTTCATAAATGATTGACTTCTGCAACTCTCATTTTGTGTCACATTACAATATGTATTATTGAAAACAATTCAAAATTAATTCTTCAGGATTCTGCATTATAAAACTAGCGAAACATATCATTATTCAATAAGATCAATGAAATGGGTGTCATGAAAATGAGGGGAAAAATGCAATAAGCCCTTGAGGCTACAGTGTTTTCCGGAGACTTAAAAGAAATAGTCACAACTCCTACTGAAGTCACAAGGCCGTTTTTTTTTTCTCCAGTCTATAAGAAAGAATTTCCTAATTCCTTCCGATGATGTTGCTGCTCAAACAACTATCAATTGATTGGAATAACTCAATGGAAAACAGAGGTTTTGTTCATTGTTTTCTTGTGTTTTGAGTTATTATGGTGAATTTGTGAAAGTAACTCTTGAGCGCTTTCATTATAGACATGAGAAACTAACGAATAAGTGAAATGAATGTGAAATGAAAAATTTTCACTCACGGGAAACCACAAAAGAATATGAAAGCAGTTGACAAAACTTGGGTTTTGTTTAATCATCTGACTCAGTTTCAATATCTTCCGTAGATGTCTTATCTGGACGATGAACTGCCAGTACACGACATAGTCGTTACTGGGTAAAATCTATCTATCTATCATTTTGGTACCCTGAAAACTAAAAATTGATTACTGCGCATTGAAATGAAGTATTCCAATTCAGAACCTCACAAATTACTTGAATATTTCGAAAAGTGATACTTCCATCAAGTTAGAAGCGCCAATTTTGCTTCATTACAAATCTTCATAAGCTCCATAAAACGAAAACCTTTGAACATCTCAAAATATGAGTCACATCATGATTTATTCAGGCACTTTCAGATTCAAAGACATCGTGTAAAATATCATCGTCCATCATGTATCGATTGTTAAGAATACAATGTTGTAAATCTTGCCCTGAAGAAAGAAGTGCGGGCCGCCGCTGATAGTCATGAATCAATTGTGACGTTGCCAAGACCGCACCCAGCCCGGCCGACGTTTTGCAGCTGTTCGTTTCAATAGGATTTTGCCAACTCCAAGATAATAGTTCAAGTTTTAGTTAAAATGGTTTGTTATTTTGAAAGGAAAATAAAGTTAAGGTTGATTATTATACAGTATGGATAATTATTAGTAAACCTACGGGCAAAAACTTCACAATAAGTTACCCAATCGCATGCCCGCTTCTGGTTATTCTACACTCTGCACAACCTCATTTCCCATACATGCTATATTTCAAAAACGACAGGAAAGGAATCGACCTACAATTCCAATTACAACGTCACCGTCACCAAACAAATAAAATTCTTTCTCTCAGTAGTAACCTCTCATTTCTCTGCTCGAACATTGGACCCTTGGCAGCTTTTATGGGGTGATATGAATTATTCCTCTCGAAATGAGGACAGGATTTATTACTCTTCAAACAGATTGACCATGGAGTTACAATGAATTAATGAGTCGGTGCCTTTCGCATACTGATCAACGCCCTGGGGGTTTGATCTGGACCAAAGGGTCCACCCGGTTCGTTACGAAGTCTTGATGACAGTAGTGTCGCGAGTACTGAATACACAATCCATAGTTCGGTCAGTGGCGGGTTGAAAATTATTGTAACTGGGTTTTTTTTTGTATAAATATTGCAAAGTGCTGAAACTGAAATAGGCAAATGAAGATATTATGTTTGAATATTAATAGTGGTGAAATGTACAAGAAAATGAATATTACGATTTTCGAAACTACACCTCAAAATTTGATCTCCATAAACTTAAAAACAAGATGCTTTGATATGAAGCTGAGAATAAACAAAAATTCCACAGAAGCTGATATTATCAGCTTGTGTGTTGTGATATAGTATTATGGTGTAATGTTGATGAATCAAAGGGATACAGTCAAAATAATGGAGAAAAAAGAGGAGAAAAAGTGAGATAACAGATTGACCAGAAGAATGTATCTTTAACTAGGTTGAGATTTCCAGATATAGCTCAATCATAAAAAGAGAAGAAATGACTCAAAAAAACAGTAAAAAATATATATTTTTTTTCGCATTACTCTCTGAGCCACTCTCCAACCGACTTCCATCAGAACCAGGTAAAAACCCTCTTCGTCGACTTCATCAAACCCCAAGCACCCACTTCTCATGCTGATGATATCAAGGGTCTATTATTCAATTGGCAAAATTGCACTAAGCTGTCGCTCAGTTGATTAAATTGAATAAGTATTCAGTGAGATATTGCAGTTCAAAGTAGACTCATGAAAGCAGACAAAACTTTCGAAACAACTCAATAATAGATCAGGTCGAAGATTATAATAACTATGGCGACAAGCATATGATAACAATTAGAAAATCTGATGGGAAAGAAGAATAAAAAGTTAATTTCCATGGTTTTGTTCACCAACTCCATTGCTTGAATTCAAAACAATAAGAATTCTGAAATATAACTGAAGACTTTGTTTCATTTCTATAGTTTGATATATGATGAAATCAACTGATACTTGATGAAAATCCATAACTAACATGTTAAGAAAACACTTCATTGTGGAATTTTCACTAAACAATTTGACAAAAACGTAACACGTTTTTTGCCATACAATGGCTTCTTCAGCAAAATTAGTTGATTTTAAACTATCAATTTTCTAATTTTCAAAGAATTTCCAGATGATTTCATGGAATTCCACTCAAATTCTCATAATCACCGATATATTGCAAATACCACATATCTGCTGATGACACGCAGATATTGCACTATATTTTTTCAGTTGTAAAATAAGGCATGAATTGATAAAAAAATCAATCATCATTCAGAAATTCTCTTTTATTTTTTGAATGAAATGCTGATAATCTTGGGGCCGATACTCTGTCTTTCAACGATATCGGCAAAAACAAAGATCCTCAATTAATATTCTTCATGATATGCGAGACGCATATTATGAAAGTTGGAGTTTGCATGCCAGCAGAGAATATATTTGCGTTTGGAAATGAAGAAAATATTGAGCGGTACTATGATATTGTTTCATTTCAATTATTGCGACATGTTTGTTTCACATTAAGATTGTGAGACATCTAATACAAAAAGTTCAAAGTGCTTGTTTTCGAATAATGTATGGTATTAGGAGAAGACAGACAATTTGGCATAAACTGCAGGAGGTTGAATCGTTGAGAATAATAACAATAATAATAATAATTCGGCTTTATTGATAATACAGAAAAACAATACGAAGTTACATTTGAAAATTAAATAGGAGATTCTGGTACTCATTGGCGAAGTCTAGCTCTAAGCTACACTAACTCAACCAACAAGCACCACTCCAGTATGCACGCTAACATACAGAAATGAAAAGATGATTAACAGTGATGAAATCACGTAATAAGAAACAAATAAAATAATAAATTGTGATAACCCTCCGAAGAGAGTTGATAAATAACTAAAGTTAATTTATCTGTAGTTTATTAATTTGTCCAATGAGCAAAAATTGACAATACTGACTATCATAGATATAATTTTTATATTTGTGTTTGAATTTCCTGATATTGAATTTCTTTAATTGCTCGGGCAATGAATTATAGAGTTTTACAGCACCAAAAAGAAACGATCTTTGAAACTGTGCAGTGCGATGTTGTGGCATAATTAATTTGTTTTATGCCTAATGTTTCTTTAGTGAATATATTCATGCAGAATTAGTTTTTGTATCGAAAGGGAAAAACGGGGCAGAGTATTCAATTTATGAACAAAATAAACCAAATTATGAATCATATGGTTTTTCATATTGAGCTAGCGGGATATTTTAAAGGCTTCAGAAATTGAATCACACTTACGAAGTCCATAAATTTGGCGGCAACAAAAATTTTGCACTAGTGTATTCTTTTTTTACCAGAAGTATATACATATGGCCCATACATGAAGTCACAGTAGGTGAAATGGATTAGCACTAAACTATAACAGAGCATTTTGTTTAGAGGTTGGCCCAAAATAAAACGATTACAGTATTAAAGTTTTGATTACATATAAGCTTTTCTCATTAAATTTTAACATGACTTGTAAATCTAAGATCAGTGTCAAGCATCACCCCTAAGTGTTTAGCTGTATTGATAGGAGTCAAGATAGTATGACGTAGTTTTAATGGAACTGTAAATTTACGATTCTTCTGCAATTCAAAATAATAATATTAGGATTAACTTTCAAATCATGTTCACTTGATATCCCATTGATCAAATCAAGATCAGTGTTGAAGAGATTTTGTACCTCAGCATACTCATCGATTTAAAAATGCATAACTAATTTGAATGTCATCAGCATACGCCTGTATTTTACATTTCTAGATAGACGAGATAATGTCAGTAGTATGAATGATGAACAATAAAGGTCTCAGAATGGAACCCTGTGGTACTTCTGATAGAATATCAAGAGGTAAGAGTGATGACCATCAACAACAACTTTTTGAGATCGACCAAGTAAATAAGACTAGATGAGAAATAAGGCAGCACTATCAAAACCATAATATTTGAGTTTCATACAAATCAGTCATGATTGATGGTGTCGAATGTTTTCGAAAAATCTAGTAGAACCAGAGTGCTAATCATCCTTCAACAATGTCTTGTGTAACAGTAGCAAGAGCTGTCCCTGCCCAAAACTACATTGTGATGGTGGTAACAGATCATTGGTATTGAAACATGTATTAATTTGTAAATAAATAACTATTTCAAAAATTAACTCATGGTTGAGAGTATACTGAAAATTTTGAGGTCGGAATAGATAGCTGGATCATTATTCTTGGGAATGGGTTTCCCAATGGTAATTTTCTGCAGGTCTGGAAAATACGAACTTTCAAAACAATTCATGATATGTGTGATATATTTATCTATGAACGGACGGTCGGTAGCGCACAATCATTATAAACATTTGGTACGACTTGAGCAAAATAGTTGTTCATTTCATCGGGATTCGAGAGGTGATTGGGTAATGAATATTGTTTTTTTTAGACGAACATTGAGCTTAGAGAGAGCATTCCAGGTTTTGCGTGGTATATTTTCAGAACAGACAGACTATTGACAAGGTATAATTTCTTAATTATATAATAATTTTAATGTTTAATAGACGTGAATAGCACGTCTGTTTTGAATGCAATGTAATCTATTTCAAATTTATGTTTATATCCAGTATATTTAGTATTTTGTCCTTTCTATTGACTAAAGCTTGAACATTTATTTATATTTTTTGTAGTTCAATGAAGGAATTATTTTGAAACAGCCTCATTTGAAATAAAATACATTTCATCTCAACCATTTGTCTACGCTTCAGTTCTGACAAGTGATAATCAATACCTGTCAACTTGTTGGTGTTAAAGTTGTGTTGACATACGGTAGTTTGATAGCCCTATCCCGGAGGTTGCATCTCCTGTGTTAGCAGGTTGTTCAAATTGATGTGTAATTACGATAGGGGTCCCGAGAAGGTGGTTGCAACTTGTCTAGTGTGTTGGATTAAATATGAGTTATTGGGTAATTTCAGCATGCTAGGAAGGAAGTGATTGATTAATATTGTTGTCGAAAAACGATTCTTGGGAACACACTATTGAACGACGGCTTATTCTCACTCGTTCCTAATATATCTATATGTGATCTATATATCGGAAAAAAGCGAGATTATTTTTTCATTTTTCTAACAAAACAGCTTGCTCAAAAGTAGATCGTGATCAATAGTGTCGAAAGCACGTGACAAGTTGAATAGAACACCTATCGTTTTATCACCTCTATCGAGATTAGAAGTGACTTCATTGACTAAATTCTATGTACTCTCACATTCGATTCAGTCTATAATACACAATTGATGCAATTTTCAATACATGATAATTTATGAGAATATACTCGTGATTCTTGTCATGAAATCACATAAGCATGTAAATCAACAAAGGAAATATCATTGTTGAGGACCCAATTTTGTGAAACTATATTGAGAATGTTCATATTTCAGATCTTACTTTGTGATTGATACGTTATTTTACTTACAACAGTTTAGGGTCCACTGAACCTAACAAAAAATAAATTTTCATAACTTTCATCGAGTGTCTGTCAACTGGAGAATGCGGTTCCGACTTGTCAATTTCCACAATGAGTTTTGAGATAAAAATGATATTGAAAACTTTGAATAGCAGCTGGGCCTTCATCCGCACTATTTGACGATAATGAAATATTCAACTAAATTTATAATAATACGAGTAAACGTAGAAAAACCTCACAGGGTCTATATTACTTCTAGTAATGCAATATAAATATTCGAAATGTGTTCGATAAGACACGCTTGAAGAAGCCATTTTATAGCGAAACAAGGGTTGCATTTTTGTGAAACTGTTGAGTGAAAATCTCACAATTAACTGTTTCTTGAATTCAATTAATGCCTCTAATTTCTGATCTATCTCCATGAATAACCCTGGTTTAAAGCTCAATCCCTGCTTTCTGGCGAAAAGATATTTTCCAGAGGAAATTGAACGTGTTAAACGGAAATTCTCAAGAATGATCTCGTATCTCAAGCAAATTAAACGAAACGACTCGCTGGTAAAAACCCCAAATAGCGCGATAACATTGGAATAAAGTAAGCCGCAATAATTGGCAAAACAAATTTATATTCAGTCTAATTTCCATCCAATTCCAGATTTCCACTTGAAAGTTTCCGGGAGAGTTTCTAATAACTGTTTCGCTTGAACGAAACGTGAAATATCAAGAACAATTCAGAGAAGCCGCAGACTCGGATGTTTATGAGGGTTCTTTGTCTCATTTATTGCTACTGTAAGACATGAATCGGAGACTAAGCTGTATGATTTAGTGAAATGTACAGATGGGCACTTTGGGAAACTCGGATTCATCACAACGACATTCCTGGACTACAGAATTACAATTTCTGCTGAAATTATAACTCTATAGAATATAGGTGGACAGATCCATAAAAATTTTTTCACAAACTCATCTGGAAATTTTATATCTGGGTTTGAATTGTCTATCTGTGTATGATTTTGTAGTGTCATCGTCAAATTTTTAATATTTTCAATGATTACCTGATCACAACATGCGAACGTTGAATACAACGGTTGAAATTGTCAACGAGAGTACGAAATGTTATACATATATTCCCAAGATAACGTTGAAGAACAATTCGTGAAAGTTATAAAAAGAAATAATGGAGGCAGTGATGGATTCAGAAAATTATTTTGTGGGGGGAAGGGATAGTTTACCACTCAGAATATGGGATATATAATCCCTCCATAAAACATTGAGTCCTTGGAGGTTTTTCATTGATATTCAGTGGTATGCATTCAGGAAAAAACATTTGAAAAAAATTTAAACCATTGCTTAGTTTTGAATATTTTATCACAACTGACTATAAGAAAAATATGTGTATTGAATATAACCCTTACCGTTTATTATCATCACCATTGAGTGAAAAATCTGTTCAAGTATAGTCGAAGTTTACAATATTGTGCACATTCAAAGTTGGCGGCACTCTCAAAGGCTAAAAAAAATCACTACATAGAAATGAACCGGCTGCTAACTAGTCAACATGGACTGTAGAATTGGCGTTTCGTATTGGATGATATTTACTAACCGAATTTTATGATTGACTGAATAGTCATAAAATTGAATTTGAAGTCATCTTATGGTGACGAATAGTAATCGCGGAATGCGGGGATGGGTATCTCCGTCGTGTTCAGTTCATGAACTGATCGTGATTTGAGTATTGGGATTTGACATTGGTGCAATTATTACTACTTAAAATATTTGTTATTTGTTCAAAATGTGTCGTCTTTGGACAAGTACTAACAGTAGCAATGAGTGTGATAACAATGCAGACGACTTTCTCCTTTGTAGTGATTCCAATAGCAGTGGTGAACAATGAGAAAAAAGATCCCAGTGGATAAGATTCAGATACTTTTGAATATTGACACACAGAGAGCATGTTTCAATATATGTGAGAGTCTTCATCTGAAGTTTGGTTTTGAGAAAAACAAACCATGACAAGCAACATCAAATTTCATCAAAACTCCTTTCTCAACTGTACATGAAATTTTCAAAAAAAAAAACTAATGAACGCAAGACGCGACGTGATGCAGGATTTCCAAAGCTCTAGATTTTCATCTGATAAATTCATTCATTGTTACAAAAACAATGAGATGCCTACAAGTAAAATCATAAGAAAGAAATTGAATACTTTCGGACATAACGTATGCTGCTGCAACAAAACTTTTCGGAATTGGATAAAGGAACTAGGATTTAGATTGAAAATGATAGACCCACGTCAATGTTATGAAAAACAGAAGAATACTGGAATTGCGTAACGAATACTTAGAACAAATAACTAAATATAGACAAGAACAACGTCTGGGGATCTTCATCAGGTAACAGTCGAATCAATCAGAAATAGAACAACGTCAAATTGTATATTTGGACGAAACTTGATATGACACTCATGACACAATCATGAAAGGGTGGACTGATGGTTCAAGAATGTGTACGCAAGATGCCTGCAAACAAAATTTGATAAGAAGTTGATAGAGCTAATTAAAGAAGAAGTATCTAATATTACCGAAGAAGATTGGCAAGAAAGGAATAAGAAATAATTTTAGTTGAAAAAGACTATATGGAGATTGGACAGTTGAGCTTCATTTATACATATATTGGTTTTCATCAATCTATATCGGCCTGACATTTCTTTCCCAATCATGAAGTATAATGGAAAAAATGATATCTAGTGTACTTTTAGTCCTCTGGAAGGTGGACCATTAGGTCCACCTCTGAATGCATGATTTGATCGATGTTGTCCATTTGGACATGGAGGCTAGATTTGGATAATAAGAAAATCAGTGTCTACTATATCCAAATATATAATTGTTTGATGAGATGTTTCCACTGATGAAAAGCCGTGAAATAGGTAGCATAATTGTAACATTTCTTCATCACGTATATTTCATAAAATCAGCATACTGAGAATCACTATCGTTTATATTTGAGGCACAGTCAGCAATGGAAGTCCAAACACCAAAAAAATTTACTAAAATAATCAGAAATAACTGGCAAAATATATTTATATGCACTCTGATTCCTATATATCTTCAGAGTCCCTGGAAAATTCATTACGAGAGTTTCTAATAACCGTTACACTTCAACGAAACTTTGGAAGATCAAGAATAATCTATATAGAGCAGCCCCGGACTCGCTAAATTGTGAGAGATTTTTGTCTCATTCATTGCTGCTATAGGATATTGATGAGGAACTAGGCTGCATGTTTCAGTACAAATGAGCTCCTTGTAAAAAACTGTACCACACAGCATAGCTATGCTCTAGGAAATGATAGTTTTTGATATTGTAAAATGCGACAAGCGTTGTTAGTTTTATTGTTAATTTTGGCGAAATCGTTTTCATTAGAATTGTAAATTTTGGCGAAGGCAGAGGGTTTTAAAAATGATCTGTGTGGGTATTATTCCGGGTCGATTTGAAAAATAAAGAAATAAATTGAAAGTTGAGTATTTCAACTCATTTGTTCTTTTCTTTCCTTCGACAGTTTTTCACATTTTTTTAATGAAGATGAAGGAGTAGGGAGCCGAAAACCTTTCTTTCCCAAATACTAAACTCTCTTGAACCCCTTTTATAAAGAATATTGCATTATCTCATAGGTATGTCATGATCTGATGTTCCTATGGTGTTTGTATATTGCTTCACTCCTAGAAAATGGAATTTATTTGTCGTAACCCCTTGAGTAGACGGTCAGTTCCCCTTGAATGGAAGGTCAGTTTATATACGGTTAGTTTTCAGGCCTTTCTTTAATGAACAATTACCATGTTGCATTATGTCTACAAGCAATTCAATTACTAGATATTCTATAATATCACGCATAAACTTTGCGCCCTATGAGACTCTATAGTGCACTATTATTTATGATTTCGTGATTGAGGTAGATAAATATCACTATTACAGAAACGAAGCCACGCTCACTGATGGAATTGACTAGAGATCTGTATCCTGATTTGAAATGTATTGTTATGACTATGGCCAAAAATAATTATAATTATAATAATGATGATAATACCTAAATGTCAGTGACAGGCAGAAACATGTATGGAATTTTCCAAGGAACAGTAGCTAATTCACTAGAAAACTCACACTAAGTTTTTTTTCTGATTGATTCGACCGTTACTTGATGAAGATACACAATAATTATATAAACTTCACTTCATAAGGTATGTGACACTCTAAGATAATGGCTACTGAACAAGAAATCCCCACCTTCAAATGTGTTTCAGTCGGAGATGGAGGTACTGGAAAAACGATATTTGTGGAACGTCATATGACTGGTGAATTCGAAAAAAGATATGTAGTCACTTTGGGAGATGAAGTCCATCCTCTGGTCTTCCACACCAACATAAACTCTATTCGATTCAATGTATGGGACACTGCCGGTCAGAAGTTTCGTGGTCTGTGAAAATATTCCTATAGTACTTTGCGGAAACAAGGTTGACATCAAAGATAGAAAAGTAAAGGAAAAAGAATTTGCAGTATTATGATATCTCTGCCAAATCTAACTACAACTTTGAGAAGCCTTTCCTATGGCTATCTAGGAAGCTCATTAGTGATCCCAATCTATAATTTATAGCCATGCCTGCCTTGGTGCTCCTAGAAGTTCAAATGGATCCACAATGGCAGAAACAAATTTAAAACTGCTTTACCCGAAAATGATGAAGAATTGTAAATCAACTCAAAACTTTTGTATGAAAATTTAACAAAACTTGAACTGAAGTAAATCATAATTTATCTAAAATTATATTGTGTCAAACCTTGTGGACAAGCTGCTGATAGTTTTATATAATGAACGTTCACTAGAAAACTTCGTTATAGTATGTTTGGCCTGGAGAAATGCTAGAAAGATGTATGATTGCAGAGATGCAAATAATTTTTACTGAACAATTTTTCTGTAATTACTTTTCTTCAGTTCTCATATTTCTGAAATAAACCAAAAGTGTTAAGTAATAAATTCTATTTCTATCACGGTCAATTGATGAATAAACGATATTCCCAAATAATTTCATTCAAATAATGACATCTGTATGTTTGTGCAAACCTCAAAATTATAAGAAAGACAAAGAACAATGAAATAAACATAATTCAGAGACGAACATGCTTCGCCCTAAGTCATTGCAGTATCTCTTGGTTTTAATGAGATCTCGAGCTTGCAATTTGTCCCTGAAGACTGGTCTATATCCTTGTATAGAAGCCTCTCCGCCTGGATCTCGAGAGTGGCATATGGCAGCAATCGGCACGTTTCTCAGATAGCAGTTTGACCAAGTCATTATACGCCGTGGTTATTTTGATACGCTTAAACCTATCGCAACAGACTCGGTAACACTAAACCGATGAGTATTATACTTCTGAGAGCAATGAACGAGATTGTTTGAGATATAAAGATATAGAATGAACTTACTGGGTATTCAGGGGAGTGTGGAGATGAAAGAGTCGAAGGGACTTTCATTCAAACAGCAATTCGTCAGGATTTTCGGAGTATGACTATATTTCTAAGATTGACCTTTTTTAATGCATTATGAATTCCAAAATCTCAAATGACCAATTATTTTATGCTCATCAACGTTGAGAAAATCTTCTGAAATTCAAATTTTTCCAAACACGATGGTAACCGACATCAGCAATAAGAAGTTGAAATGAGCATCGACCTTCTATACAATTTCCGAAGAAGGAAAGTAACCAACAAGTCAACTCATTCATTATGATACAGTATTATCATCGAATATATTAATTATACAGATTCTGTTAATTACAATTGTTCATCAATTGTTCAATATGTGAAACACATAGGCATGTACTAGTCTTAGCTTTTCAAGAAATCTTTATGAAATATTCCAAAATGAAAAAATCGAAAATAACAAAACATTGTTAAAACTCCATGAAACAATAAATACCAGAATTACCTGGAATTCAAACTCAAATTATAATTTTATGTTATTGTAAGAATGTAAAGCCGATATCGTAATGAAATAAATATAGTTGAGAAAACTAAAAAACATGCTTTCAAAGAACATGAAACTGAAAAATTAGAAATATATATTTCTTTTCGATAATCCTAAAACAATAACGAACGAAAAATACTGGTATTATCGTGAAAAAAGCAACAAGCGCTTGATATACAAAAAATATGCCACAAAGTGCCACGATTTTTTCCACAATTAAAATTAGTTTTTGTTGGTTATTGTTAAAAGCTTATTTAAAAAAATATTTTTAACTTTTTAGTTGTTAGGTGTTCTTTGAAAGAGTGTTTTATAGTTATTTGAACTATATTTATTTTTCATTTTTCAGTTTCGTATGCTTTAAAAGCGTGTTTTTTTGTCATTTTGAACTATAATGATTAATCTGAACTCTATGATGAATCAGCTATATATTATTTAGAAAAATAACTATTGATATTTTCCGATTCCGGAGAGAAAGCCTAAAAATCGGCTACCAGTCCCAAGGCAGCTAGTGTGCAGTGGGTTACAAATAAGGCAGCAGGCGCGCGTGTTAATAAGACAATACTTTTTTCAAATGAAGAAATACATGTAAAGTGAGTTCGAATTATATCAAGGAGGTTATATACAGCGCCATCTTCCCGCAAATAGGTTAAGTAATAATGTTAATAATTCTGTTACCGTGCTTGAGAGTTACAAACAAACAAACATACAAACATATATGCAGGTGAAGCTGATTTAAAGCGTGTAAAACACATTTCAATATGAGATTTTCACTTGAAAGTTCACAAAACCGTGACACGTGTTTCGATATAAAACTTCATGATTGATTTAAACAATCCAATTGTAAGTAGTGACAAGGATTACCAAATCAAAAGCTCTTATAGGGGCACCATTAACTGAAGTTACTAGAAACACTGTATCCCTTTTTCAGTGCAAGCCAAATCAGTTCTAGCTTGCCAAATCTAGAAAGAGACTTGAGGATAATCTCTCTCTTTCTCTCTCTCTCTCTTTGTCATACTCACCATCTTTCAACGAACGGAAGTCTAGTAGGCGAGACCATAAAATAATGTATAAAGCTATTTCTATATTTGACAAGCGATACACCGGGATAGGAGACAACTGATACCAATAAAACGAGGAATACAGTTGACTTTTAATAGGATTTTGCATCCCTAACGTTGAAAGAAATGAAGAATTTAAAAAATAATATATAGTCAGTATTGAATATGAATTGTCAACCTATGGAGAAATCAGAGTGTCAATGTTCTGAAATTGTCTATTCTTTCCAACGGTTGCATCAATAGGGAAAGAGTAGATGTTTACAGCTGATTCTCGGCCTCCCCCCACCACTATGACGTATTAATTGCTTTTTTATTGGTTTAGTAAAATCAAGGCGATGTGACTTTGAAGTGTTTGGTGTATGGGTGTGAGTCCACCAAGCGGTGTGACGTCACATCCGGCAGGGTACAGGGTTTATCATGTTCGTGTCTGTATACAAACA
>WOGP01003085.1:0-15674 GCA_015342065.1 Leptinotarsa undecemlineata
CAGGTCACCTGATTTATCGCCTTTAGACTTTTTTCTTTAGGGACACTTGAAAAATAAATGTTTTGCTACGCAGCACGAGTCCATAGAAGATCTTCGCCAATGAATTACAGCAGAGTACAGAAGTATAACACCTGATATGCTACACAATGTTAGGGATAGATTTGAACAATATCTGTATTATTGTATGGAAGCAAATGAGTCACATTTTCAGCACTTGTTGAAGTAGGATTCTACTAAGTCAATTACACATTTCAAAGTACTGGGTTGTAGTTGTTTATCTTCATAATACCTACATGTTTGAGTGAAATACAACACATTAGGTATCATTGGAAAGATAATTTTGTGCCCTTTCAAATGATATATCACTCGATCCCACTTTCCATTTAAAATTTTAGGGTTTTTACTCACCCTCGCTAGGGGGTTGAAGGCACAGGTAGAAAAATACATTTCAAATGTGTCCCCCTCAAAAACAAAATTGGGCATTTTTGCGTTAAATTACAAAAATAGGAGAAAAGCAAGGTGCATACTTTTCGTTGGACCACTCTGTATATTCCAAGAATATTCTGTGAATATTTGGAACATATACATTCGTTTTATGATATAGAGGGATTATTCCATGAATATCTGGTGATGTGTGGGCCAACCAGATATATCATAGACGACTGGTAGCAGAAGCAATAGAAATCCACAAACACACAAAAAAATTCTGTGAACTTCAACCTAATATGGAATTCCTTCCTAAGAAGTTCAAGAATATCATACAACATGACGCCAGGTATAAAAGTGCCAATGAACGGTATTGACAATTTACAGGTATCAGGTACAGGTATCATCACACCAGACTACCCCTGAATCAACATTAATACGCTTTTCGTAATTTACCCAAGCTAGGTACAGGTATTAACACAGCAACCTAGCTTGGGTGTCAACATGAATTCGTATTACGCAGCCAGTCAACTGACATATCAACTCAGGAACATCTAAAGAAGCAGGCCACACGCGACAGCGCGTCAGAAAAAAATTCCAAAAATCTACTGAAGGCCAGGAAAATAGTGACACTGTGAACCTTGGCCGCGAAAGCGTTAACCATTTCGTCAAGACTCCTAATTTTGAAATATTCTCTTCTTCAACAATCATTCCAATAACCATCTATCCAAATCTATCCAATTACCAATAGCATCTATCCAAATGTTTCGTTACTTGTAAATCTGAACATAACGAAAAACTCAATGTCGTTAAAGTTCTTGAAAATTTCGCTCGACATACGAGGGTCAAATGGGACAGCTCTTATCACTGCCCTCAAACAACGTTTCTGTATGAAAGATATGTTTTTGCTAGAAAGCCCGAAAATTTGTCGTGTGCATGCCGCTCAGCTTTTACTAATAGCAATCGTTGGACTAGCTACGAGGACAAATTAGTGTTTTTGTTCCTTTGTTCCAGACTTATCCTCCCTTGCTGCCACGCATCCAGGCCCTCGATCCAAAGGTACCTTTTTCCAGGGTTGGACTAGCATTCAAAATTAAATTTCAGTTGAGCTAGCGAGATGGATCCAGAACATGATTTAAAGAATACTATATTTGAAGTTTTCTATTAAGTTTTCTCATTTGAATATATAAGCACAAAAAATAATTTTAATGAACTCGTGAATAATAATTTTCTGGATTTTGTTCTTTCTAACTATGAATATGACTTATTAAAATCGTGTACTCATTGAATGAATTACAAACTACAAATTCACACAAAGTTATATATAACTTGAAACTTGATTATTTAAATCAACCCTGTTATTATTCCATAGCAATCTTTCATTCGCATTGGTTGTAGAAAAGTGGAAAAAGTACAAAAATCAATACAGTGAATATCAAACAGTGACTATCTTGTGCTTTTTTTAAAAATTGTAATATAGGTTGATACATTGTGAGTTCGATTTGCCTTTTTCGTGATGAAAATCGTTGTGCTATGTTGTAGATTATTTTGTGAAGTTAATATTATCAACAATGTAAAATACTCACCGATAGGAATAACAATGACTGATGCATAATGTAATCAATATATGGAAAAAAAATAAAACTTCGAATGTTTCTTAACCACTTCATTTGTAATTAATGTTACTGCAGTTTCGTCCCGTAAGGACATTTTCAAACAATTACAATCAACTAAAAAATAAATCATAAAATTAGCCCTACTAAAGGTGATAAAAGGAGTCCTCAACTCGATTGAATACCTAAAATATGTTTACAATGTGGTTACGCTAATTTGAAAACTGGTGACTGATCTAGATCGATCATTTAGCACATTACATCCGCAATGTCCATTCTCATGATTTAAAATAATTGAGTTTTCAACCTTTTCTCAATTAATTGAAATCCTTGGAAATTCATGAACATCAGAATTGCGAATGTAACCTGCTGAATGATTGAATTAATTAATTTGAATCAATAAGTCATTTATAATTAGGAGTAGAAACAATAATAACGGTTACCTACTGAATGGTATCTCAAGAATCATTACTGTTAATCAATTCCATCTCACTAGCTGCAACAACTTTTTGATATGGCTCAGATAAATTAGTTCATTCGAAAACAAATTTTCATCACGCTTTTTGGTGTCAGAAGAATCATTTTGAATTCAATTTAACTATTATTTATTGTATTTCACTCTTCTAGACGATGATTTATAATGTTCATGATTGGTTATGAAGAGATTACCATCACCATCAAGACTTTTATAAAGGCCAGCCTTTAGAATTCAGCAACATATTTTATCCTGAGGTTACCTCTGACTAGCCTATTTTTATCCAAGTTTCCTGAAAATTACTCCAACCTCAGAAAATCATTGCTTTATTCAAGGATCTTTTTTCACCTATTGTTTTCTGTACGTCTCAACTATGATTGTTTAATAATTGCTTGTCTCCTGTAATCCAGTTTCTTCTATCTGCACAAGACATTACGATGTCACTAGCTGGGATTGATTTTGTACCAAACCTAAGCTTATGTTCATACAACTTGTTTGAGAACCATATACGAAAAAGATGATTTTTTGTGACTGTGAAACTCACTCCACTCGTAGGCACCTAGTACATAGACTAGGCCTCTATATCATTTTGCGATTCAATAATATTTTCTGTTTCGCCTAGCTGGAATCAACCATAAATGTGTGAAGCAGACATAAAAACGTGTTTCAGTACCCTTGTTACTCTTTAATTATTGAGTATTTGAGTAATAAGTCAATGGGAGATTTTCATTGCAATACAATAGCTTTTTTGGACGATATTCAATTTGACTTCCACTACCTACCCAATAACTGAAATTTCACACATCCAGAGTTTTTCGATTAGACATACAATAAAATGAACCTACCCGAATTAACGGTTTAATCAGCTGTCGCCTCCAAACATCTCCCTGCCGGTAGGGGCCCAAAAATACCAGTGCCAAAAACCGAACTGGGTTTGTTGATGCTCGCAAGAGCTGCAAACTTAGGAAGAATGAAAGCAGATAACTTCACATTCAATTGGGGATAAACTGCTTGCCAATCCCAACGTCTAGATCCTTCTGGTCGGCAGCTGAAACTGATAATCAGAACTTCACAAAATCCATGATTCAACCACTAACACAATCGGATGATTCAATTGCAACAAAAAACAGAAGAAGCAAACCTACTAGCTAGCTAATTTGCGTCCCACTACACAGTTGATTTTCTGGAAAAGGCCCAACCCGCTATCTCCTTTGACGGTGTGTAGCATGAGGATTTGCTGACCAAACTTCGATGCTATGGCTTGTGGGATCATTTTTGTGTATGGTTATGTACCTCCCTGAAAAAACGTTTACTTTCTGCAGGTAGCTGTCGATTGATATCTCTCGAATGATTTTCCCATCAACGCTGGTGTTTCCCAAATATCCTTTACTGACGACAGCACACTTGTCTTGACATTCCATTGGGATTCCAGGACATCAGTTACGAAGGCACATCTTCACCGGCAGCAGGAGGTTGCAAATCTTAGTAAGGATCTGAAAATGATTTCAAATCAGGGTGAAAATAACCAGGTTCGTTTCAATGCCACAAGAATCCAGGCATCGGTTTTCACTAAAACAATAAATGTTTCCGGTCCCGATATAATAATGTCAGGACAGACAATTTCGCTTTCTGCTTCGATGAGTGAGTTGAGGATTGAAATGGACACCAATATGTCTTGGCATATTCATGTCGCTGTAATTGTAGAAGTTGCTTCCTAAAAGCATGAAAGACTGTTTCGAATCAGAAAACTGAACACGGCTCAGCAACTCTTGATGCCTCATCAAGCTCAGACCAGCCTTCTTTGGAGTATTGTTTTCATTTTTGGAGCTCCACCCCTGAGCATACCCTGAAGCTGCTGGATTCCATAAAGAAAGTCTTTCGCCTGATTGAAGACGCAAAAATCACTTGCAACTTTGATAGTCTGGAACTAGTCTGGAACACCGAAAAAAGGTTGGAGATTTGTTTCTCTTCTATTGATACTTTCACGAGGAGTGTTCAAGTGACTTGGTATATTCGATTCCACCGAGAGCGTTACATACCAGAAATACGCGACGGACTGTGGCTACTCATCGTTTCGAAGTTCAACTCAGTACACTTCGAACTTCACTGTTTGAAAACTGTTTCATTTGAAGAACTGCGTTTATATAGAATAAACTTCCTGAGAACGTTTTCCAAATGGATTCAATCTCCAGCAATTCAAATCTAATGTGAATCGCCACTTTCGCACAGGCACCAGCCTTTGAGTCACTTCAGGGTTCTCCTGTAGTGCTTGTATTTTGTCCTTGAAAAATGTTATTGCAATCTCATAATGACAAAATAGTTTAGACTTTCACGGTTGAGATTTTCAGTGTCACTGTTTTTCGAGTTTCAAAGCTGTGGATTTTTGAAATATCTTTCTAACGTTTCGATGGCGCGAATGGCTAGCTTCTTGAGAGGTTTAACCATCATGGTTGGCTTATAATCAATTTCAACAATAGGTAATAGATTTGAAAATTATATTTGGTCAATAAGAAGTGCTCCAAATTCTCAAGTATGTTGGTTTGTGACCATTTCAAAAGTTTCACATATTTTCCCTTCACATCACGGTAATAATCGAATGTATGTATATTTGGTCAATAAGAAGTGATCCAAATTCTCTAATATGTTAGTTTCTGATCATTCCAAAAGACTAATATTCACATATTTTCCCTTCACATCACGGTCATAATCGAATATATGCCGCTTCAGCTGAAAAATAGTTTGCAAATTTTTTTTTCATCATGTAAGATTACTTCATGTAAGATTACTTTGCCACTCTAATGATACTCGTATGTTGGTAGTAACCAATTCTGTTTCTGTTGTGCCTGTTTAATCAAATTCAATTTCAAAACAAATTCAATAGTTTGAAAACAAATTCAAATTCGTATCAGGTGTATGAAAATGATTTTTTCATAATATCCCAGTATTTTATTTAAATGAAGTAGTTTTACTTTTCAATAAAGGTATTCTAATGCTGATTTTTTTTTGGAATCACATGAACTATTTTTAACGCTCATCATGTATTCAAAATTTTCATTTCTATTTGGTTCAGTTTAACTATTGAGTGTATCCAGTGATTTTCAACAAGCTTCAATTGAGCTGATGCAATTCCTTAGATCGATAATGTCAGAGATGCAGCCAGCCACTCATACCTTTGTCAAAGCTCAACTTCACCTAATTGGACTGCACACTCGATTGGCACCTACAATAATGCTAATTCTGTCCCGGTTCATGAGTGTTGGACATCAGATGAGAGAACAATTTATCTAATTGGAACTGAAAATTGAGTGTTTGGGAATGATCACAGTATTATTTATGAATAACAAATTTGAATTTTTGATAGGACTAATTCAGGGGCATCTTATGCACACGAATACTCTCCGTAGTTGACACAGTAATCGTAGAGATATACGAGTAGAAAGGGACGAAGAAAGAAGGTACTGTATGTGAAGTGAATCTGATCATCAACAGATTTCAATGCCGTATAAGCAAAACCTTCCTTCGACCTGAATTAATTACGGTCAATCATTTGATGAATTCGTGATGCCTATAAAAATTATTAGTGGAGAATTTGCTTTACCCGGCTGTTGTATCCGCTTCAGCAAATATGCAGCAGAATAAATATACCACGCCTATAATAGAATAGGGCGATAAATGGATTACCAAGAGAACTTGCAAATTGTAGATGAAAGCAGGATATATCATTAGTATACTGGAAACATTTCGGTTGGAACGAAACCTTTCACACGAGGTAAGGTCAGTGAAAAACTCTTCGTATCAACCAACAGCAAGAATTCCGACAGATGTGGTCACCAAAAATATCTGACAAACTAAAGTTGCTGCTAAAAATATTCTTACCGTTTCGAAATTACTCCATTTTAGGCTAGTCTAGTTGTATACTGAACCTAAGTGGATCTGTTTTAGTAAAAACTCAAAAAATCATAAATCTTCCGTTGCTCTGGTAATACTTCCACCGATGACATGAAAGTGGACTTTTGAGAGTGTCTTCATGGAAAGACGTTGCTGATTGTAGCTGGTAAAATTATCAGGATTGAATTGTTTCGGTCATGATCATCAGATAGCAGAAAATAATTATTTTAGAGCGGTTGCTCAAACAGCTAGTGACTCCATTTCAGTTTTCAACTTCCAATGAATTGGAAATATTTATTTCGAACCTCGGAAAGATACACCTGACGAAGCCCTTAACGATGATCAAAATGATACAATGTTTGTCGTGAAGTTTTCTTCTCCCAGACTACGTTGAAATAGTGGTTTTGGTTACGTGATTGCTTGGTGCCCTCTGCTATTCCCTGAGCTCTAGGTCAAATCGATTGATTTCAAAATGGTACACAAATGGCTCGCAATGAGTCAGGAGAGGAAATGACCAATAACTTCTTTCTGGTTGAGAAAGTTTATTTCACTTCAAAATAAAGTGTTAACAAATTAGCAGGATCCTAATTTGAAAGTGTAGTGGCCATTGAATTACATAATTATAATGGAAGTTTTTATGAAAACAGCGACGTCTATAGGATTGACTGAAGACTCAAGCTTCAACCTCTACCACGAAACCAAATTCTTTGTTCTCCTTTTGAATTTTCACTGGCACAAAGCAAGTATTTGAAAACAATGCTCAAAAACAAAGTATTCGGTATCCAATACCTAACATCGCTGTTATAACCTGTCATGGCTCCAATTTGTAGTTATAGGTTGAAAAACGAATGCAGTGTTAGACTCAACTGTCCTGAAAAGATATACTTGAGTTGCAAACGGTGACAAAACATTTTCTTTATCTTTGATACAACATGAACAGCAATGTTTCAACACGCCATAGGTGGTGATAATCTGAACCACGAATATCTTTGGAAGAATAAGCTTGAGCAAGTGAAGGGATTTTCTTTCACGGAGAAAAGAAATATATCTTTTTTGGAAAATTTAACAGATCAAGCCAAATCAATATTTTTGATTATGAGACGGATGATAAGACACTCAAGATTGGTTTTTATACACATATACTAGGGTATAGATGACAGTTCTGATCCTGATATGATCTGTAGATCAGCAAAGAGTAACAGATATTTCCAACGTTAGTTATAAATATATGTGATTCAATAACATAGGAAGTTTTTTTCTCAATTTTCATAAAAATAAAATATTCATGATGTCGGTGCTCTGAAAGACCAGAAATTTGTTCTACTTATTAAATTAAAAAAATTATGATTGAAATAATATTAACCGTAAGCCATGTTGCATTTATATTTATTCAAACAGTGAACTGATGAATCGACGACAAACAATTGTACTGTTAAGAAAGATCACAAACCGCCTCATTGTTGTTCGAATCTCGCAATCATTTGTTCTCGATCGGACTATCATTCTTCCTACTCGTGAAATATATCGAATTCTGCAGGATGGAAATGCTAGTCCAACCCTGTTGTCATCCGTTTTCGCTTTGTACTCGGCTGTAATTTATCACGTTTCTCTCACTCTTCATCCATCTTCAGCTACACACATAGAATAATCATCATTGTTGCCTCCCAGATTCGTATTTAGTTTGGGGTTGTTAGAGCAACGACGAAAACAGTTCGAAATCTACGAAGAGATGGTGTTTTATCTGGGTTGCAGTGAAACTTTGTCATGGACGTATATGAAGGGATAGAATCAAGTGGATTATCATTGAAAAATAATCAGACATTCAACATTCACGAATCAGATTTTAAAACAGTATCGTATATAATAGAATTTCTTTGCAATAATAAAAACTGAAAAATTTTTTTTTCAACTTGATTATTTTTGGATAGTGTGAAAACTCGAGAATGAATATTATGATGATATGATAATGAAGACTTTATACATTATACAAATATTTGCCATGTTCATTCATTCTTTCTCTTGACTTTCCAATCACTTCATGTTTTTTTCTGATAGTCATTTGAAAACTCATTCAATACAAATCAATAAGCAGGCGTGGTAGAGAAAAACAATGTTCAATAGCAAATCAATTACAACTCATACTTTTGAAGGATTTGAAAACAGTCACACTTATAGCAACTTGAATATCAGCTCCTTTTTGGTCTCATCAATGGAACAATCAAACAACGACTTTTTTCTAGAAATTCGACTTATAGTCCAGTCAATGACTTGTATAGTTTTGCCAAACAGCACCGCTTTGAACAAAAATTTGGATTCAGGTTCTCCTCACGTTCTATCTGCTATCTACTTCGAAGTTAACACTGTACTGGAAGTTGCTTTCGGTGGGTGCCAAATCTACTCGAAAAGTACGAAAAATATTTAACTTTATTTTTTCAATAGGGACATGTATTATGATACGAAGCTGAATTTGTTTTCAGTCCCTACAAAAATCAATGAAAAAGACATGACGTCCTCAACAGAAAAATAAAGTTGATTATCAATCTAATGGAAACGTATTACGAATTGTATTAAATCAGATTATAACAAATATAAAATAGTAATGAGAGTTCCTCTGCCTATTTTAGGATCATTCGAAACAGAGGCAGTAGAGCTAATAAATGAAATTTGACAACCCTAGTTTTTGGCGAATATTTCATGAACAAATACCAATATTTTCGATTTTGAAAGAGATTATTCTAGTTCCCCAGATTAAAACATTGTTATCCAATTCAACCGACCCTGTAGATTGACGTTAACCAAATAGCATGTGATGTGCAAAATAGATTGGATTAGTACTAAACTATTATCGATTAGTTCGGACAAGCGACAAGAGACCCTGAAATGGAGAAATGAATCATATAATTAGTTCCTTGAGTATATGTTTTTACTGTATATATAGTTATTGTATATCAACTTTGCGAGGTTTGGTGATCCAAGCAAAATTTTAAAATGCTGTTTTTTATTAGTTGGAAAGGGAATAAAAAATTTTTTTCGTAGATGAACTATTTAGTTTTTTGCCAACTTTTTGGACTTTATTAACTCCATCATCAGGACTGACTACACGAAAATCATACAGCCACAGACACATTAAAAATGAATACGCTATCAAGGGAGACAACTGATTAGAGTTGGACGTTTTTGTTTATCACTTTTAACACGCTTTTATTAGGTTCACCTGTATGTAGGTATGTTTGTTCGTAACTCCAGAATTATCGAAATTATTACTTGAACTATTCGCAGGCAGATGACGCTGTACGTAACCTCCGTGATACATGTATTTCTTCATTTGAAAAAAGTATTTTTTTTTATTAACACGCACGCCTGCTGCCTTATTTATAACCCTCCTTGGCGCGCCTGCTGCCTTTCTTGGGTTTGGTAGCTGACTTTCAGGCTCCCTCTCCGGAATCGAAAAAATAAATGGTCATTTTTCTAAACAATATACGGCTGATTAACCAAAGTTTGGATAAAATAAATTTAGTTTGAAAAGACTAAAAAACACGCTTTTATAGCATACGAAACTAAAGAATTGAAAATAAATATAGTTTGAAAAACTCAAAAACACGCTCTTATAGAACATCGAACTGAAAGTTATTTTTCAAAATGAGCTCAAAACAATAACGAACCGTGGGCAGTTTGTGCCATATTTTTTGTATATCAAGTGCCCGTCGCTTTTTTCACAATAATACTAGTATTTTTCATTCCTTATTGTTTTAAGCTTATTTAAAAGAAATTGGTTTGACTTTTCAGTTCGATGTTCTTTGAAAGTGTTTTTTTGAACTATATTTATTTAAAATCATAAACGATAGAAAGTTATCAGGGTACACAGGTGGTAACCACAATTTTGACTTTACAAACCCTAATATTTCAGATGTTTGACTTTTATTAGGTGAACGACTATTTGGTGAGATTATCCACATTTTCAAACAACAAAGTGTTAACACTAGAAGAGGCATAAAAGGACTGAACAGTGCGTATTTCAATTTGTTACATCGGATTCCTTAACAGCTTAGTACGAAGAAGTTCCCATCATCCTGTGTTTTTTGCTTTCTTTCTATTGTTTATAATTTTTTGAAAATGATAAACAAAAGCGTCCAATTTGTATGTGTGTCTATGGTGGTAAGAGTTTCATGTAATTAATCTTCATTTTTGTTAGTTTTCGCAACTATGTTGTCTGTGAAATATATTTTTAACGTTTATTCAAGTCCGAAATGTTGGCAAAAACCTAGATTGTTCATATATGAAAAAAAGTCTGATACCTTTCCCAACTATTCAATGAAAAACAGCAATTGAATAAAATTTCATCTAAACGTATTGAATTCAAATGAGCGTATAACTCATATACACAACATAAACATATAACGCATATACACAATATTGGTTACAGAGGCAGTTCCAACAGTATGGTCATATTTTAGAAATAAATATATAGTGAAGATGTAAAAAAGGTTAGGTATGTTTTCAAAAAGATATTGAAGTATTCATATATTTCACATGATTTACCTATATACTCATTTCATATTTCTTTCTTTGAGGTTAGTGCAATACAAAATATTTTCTCTGTCATAACCTCTGACTCGTCTCATAGCAATTTCGATTTGAATGCAAGACGCATAAACCATTTTGAAACCGTAATATAATGGAAATCAAGTCCAATACTGAAACCTCTATATTTATATTGGTTATCGTTATCGTTTATCGCCTGGGAGAAGCGATATCGCTCACACATGAAACTCTCAGTATCAAAAGGACACGTACTGAACGTGACGTTTTTCAAAAAACATCAATTTTTTGACTTTTGTTTGTTCAATTATCATTTTGAAAACTCTCTCGGTTTTCTATTTCCTCTCACTGAAAGAAAGATTAATCAATTCGTTTTATCCGTTTTATTGATACGTGTTTTTGTAGCTCCATATCTCAATTGAATTTTATTCTACTGTGTCTTGGTATATACAAAAAATCAAATCAAAAATACTTTATTATACATTTCTCTTCAACAAATGTAAGGTCTATTGTACAGAGTATTTACAATATTTACATCTCTCACCACACACGAGAGTGGTAGGAGGAGGAGAAAGGGATTAGTGAAAGAAAAGAAGGGATCAGTAAGATGAGACTTCAATATTGAGCCCCAAGACGTCCGCAAGGTAAAGCACCGCCTCATAGACCCACGACAGGCCGACGGGAGACGCCCCCGCTGTTGATAACGGGTGGCTCTCTGCCCAACAGAGCTTCATCTCAGGATTATGTTCAAAACTTTCCGCTTCTTGTTAAGGCTCACGCGAGATTTCACGAGATGTAGCGGTTTCGGTACCTCATATTTGGATATAGATGAGTATTGCATGTTTATCAATAGCCCCCTGGAAAAATTTAATGAAAGAAACAATTAAGAATGATTCTGATATCACGAGAATACGTGAATTATCTTAGCTAGCATTTTGCATGAACTAAGCGCGATCACATTCGCGCCCTTCATGGAAGATATCAAGTATTTCATAAATCAGCTCGTGTTTTTGGGGTTGATTATGATAGCTCCTAAGTGCCGTGACTTCCTTCGTCAGCGGGATTTTCGGTAGAAAGAACTTGAAGAATTTATAAGAGAGCATTCTGATGTGTTCAGTGACCGTCTCGACTTCTGCCAAATCTAACAGATCATTTAATGAAATGTATCTGTCACTGTTCATGTAAATACGGAGCACCTTATTTTGCATCGTCTCGAGTCTCCGTAAAGGAGTCTTCATGAGGCTATAGAATATGGAAGAGGCGTACAACATAGCTGTTCATATTATTCGTTTATGAATTAGCAGCTTGTTGCCAACACTGAGCTTACAATTCTGTGCAATGAGCGGATAGTTCGTTTTACCGCCACACTCGCTCGTTGGATCGCCAAGCTTAGATGTTCTTGGAAATTCAGGCTGTTCAGGAAATTTAGGAAATTTAGGATTTCTTCTTCTTCCCGGAGATATTCTTCGAGAAGTTGACGAGTTCCGTTTTGTTGGAGTTAACATTGGTTTAATTAAGCTTGTAGTACGGCAACTTGTCATGGTAGATCTGAAGCTGTTGCTCCGCCATCTCACTCGAAATATGTCCCTTCGGGACACATGCTTCAATTGGATAACTCGTTGATGTGGTTTGGTTCACTCTCACACGAAAAGTTCGGTTGCTCAGGTAGCATTGATGAATTCTAATCACAACTAAGGGCATGCCAGCCGACCACATCGTGGCAACAAATTTCTCTATCCATACTCTATTGAAAGCTTTTTGGATGTCCAACTGTATTCTTCCCCTGGTTGAAGGCTTCCTTCACCCCGTGAACAACCTGGATCAATTGAGAAGTCGTATTCCGACCTTGCCAGAACCCAAATTGTTCCTCGGGAATGAGTTTCATTCTATCTTCCAGGCGAAAGAGTCTACTCAAGAGAATCTTATCAATGACCAATGATCGGACGATAACTATGGATAAGATTTTTTCGATTTCAAAACTTATGGATGGGCACTATATCCACATGCTTGAGATAGTCTGGGTAGTGTTGGTGTTTGATTATAGCATTGACTACATATACTACTTGTACAACACCCTTTCGCGGTAGACAGCGCAGTAGTACTACCTCAATATCATCGACGCCTGGGGCTTTATTTTTCCCCAGGCGCTTTATGGTTGCGATCAGCTTCTCGATGTCCGTGATCCACTTCAGCAATGTCGGCGCCGGTCTGTTCATAATCTTATTTGCAGTGCTAGTGGAAGCTCTGTGTTCATCACGAACGTCGAGCTCAATTTGATGGACACTGGCAAAGTATCCTTCGAACAACTGAGCCTTCTGGTGATCAGTCACCTCCTGCACGTCACCGTTCTCCGTATGGTTCTAGTAGGGTCGTGATGGTTTCAGACCGGTTATTCAGTATTTTGACAATTCTCCTGTGTCGTCGTATATACCGGTATATATTATACAATAGAGCAAAAATTACTCTGCCAAAAATGTAGCACACTTGATTTTTGATGAGGTCGTCTTTGAAATACAGAGCTTTTTAGGTTTTTTCGTGTATTGAAAGGCACACTTTGATCAGGTGGGGATAAGGAGTTGAAAGGAATACAATGAACACTTCAACTTAAACTTCAACTATTGTTCTAATGTCTATCGCCTCACTAGATCACTTCGCGTACCACACTGTAACTTCCACTTTACTGCCGATATGCTCGTGGCTAGCGTTTATATATCGTAATCGAGCACTAGAAAATTTCGCCGGAATTTTATCGGTAGCATTATTCTCGCTGCATCTAGAGCGGTAGCGGACATCGTACATTCGCGCTCCCTTGGCTACCTCACAATTGATTTATGGCTACCAGTGGCAACCGAGATTTTGTCTTTAGGGTATGATTTACAAGACTACCCCTTCCCATGATGTTTTCTAATCACGAACAACATTACGAAAGGATGGGTGACAATTGGATTCTGTATACCACATGTTAAGAGTGGAAGCGTATGATAATATTTTCCCGATGAGTTCGTCCAGTATCCAGTGAAGGTTTCTCTTGAGTGAAGAAGGTTAGTGGATTGGTTGTATCAACTTTGGGCATTGGTGTTTGTGGCCTAGTCTGGTTCTCTGGTTCAGTTAGTTAACTCCCCAGTTTCTATCAGGTACTTCTCAGCTGCTCAATCGTTAGTACTCTACTCTTATTCATCGAAAAGGTCCCAAATAGCAGCGTAATAATTTCAACCTCCTTTCATTGCTCACCAAAGGAAATAATTTGACGAAATATGGTATGGTCGTCTCCCAGACAGATCCGAATGAGCCGTTGCAGCTATTGATCCTCCCGCAAATTCCAATAACTCCAGAGATATAGTGTTAAGAGTTAATTAGAGTTATCGAACTATCTAATGGCTTTCAATGTCTCAAAGTAATACTTTAGACATGTTCGGAGAACTGGCAAAACTTTCCGACGTCGCAAACTGCAGTAGTATTGTCATTCTATTTTATGTATCCAGTACGTGTTTGAAGAGCTAACGCTCGGAAGGACGCCTTAATGAATACCAAAGTTCGAGAAAGAGAATCAGGAAAGTACAGTGTGTTTAGTGGAATTGAGAGAGTTCAGGCAATCTGGTTAGTTGTGAGTGTGTTTAGATAAATAAAGAGATATACCGTGAACGAATTTATGATACCGTGTTTAACTTGAAACTAATCACTTCAGCATTTCATCTGAATTCAGTTAGTGCAAGATAATTCGTTCTGTGGTAATTCACCTCAACGGTGTATTTTCTGTTGAAAGAGGGAGAAGAGTGTTGGGGTTAGGGGTTCTCTAACAATTGATGGATTTCGTTTTTGAGATCTTCACAACGTTCAGGTAAAGAAGGTCAATAAAAATGTTGGTGGAACTTTCGATTTCAAATAATCAAAAATAAGTTATGGACCAGTTGATCCAGAGCCATTTCCGCTACGGCGAAACTTACCAGATCATTTGATTATATTGAGCCACACACTGTTTTCAAGATCTCACTACATGATTCTTAACATCAATTTAATTCAATCAAATCTCAACTTTAACCGAGACGCCATATTTTGAGTGCATGGAAATCATATGGCATCTATTGGAAATCCGTCTAAATTATCTTGGCAATTTATTTTAGTGATAGATGTGGTCAACTGTTTTAATGTTAAACGTACTCATGTTATCGAAGAAGTCAGATCAGAATCGTTCAATGCGATACTATGACCAACATTATCACTTTTTGCAATTCCTAAAATCAGTACTTAGCGTTCTGTAGGAATCCTCTACAAAATTTTGTAACTGAGACGCTTGCGAAATAACACAATTTCCAATTCTGGTATTTGTTAAGTGAATGATTGTTTTCTAAATTGGAAAACTTTCTGGAAATTGTCTCTTTACTTGATTGACATTTGTCACTTCAACATAACTTTTTCCCGAAACCACACACGTACAGTTACAGTTATTCAATATTTGCGGTTGAGGATAAGTTATTTTTCCAGTTTCATAAAAGAGTACAGTTTCATCTGGTAAATCGGAGTAACTACTCTGGTCACTTTGATATGGGGATAGCGAATCGAATATTTCTTAATTTTCCCATCGAACGGTTTCGGCGGAACAAATTGTAACCCTCCAAATTTTTAACTTGCAAAGGTGAAACTCAAAGTATAAAATATGGAGGTTATCACTTATGTGCTGATAGGCTGCTCAGATTGTTACGGTGAGGGTGTGAGTAAGGTTCAACAATTGATTG
>WOGP01003086.1:0-15673 GCA_015342065.1 Leptinotarsa undecemlineata
AATAATCGTCTTTGTAGGCAAAGTGGGCTTCCCATAAATATCAAGTTTCGAGCTATTATTAATTTAAAATAATGAATTCATCAATTTTTATCAAACGGCTACGCTTCTCCAACCGAGGCGTTAATCACTTGAAACTTATCGTGAGCCTTCAGTAATTCATTTCCCAGATTGAGTGAGGTTTAAAGAGATTGGGTCTTTTCGACTCCACACTGCAAGATTAAGAGTTGATTGTGATTCAGACCAATGCAAACTCCATCATATGTAAAACTCAACTAAAACCTGATTTAAGCTGTAGTTACAGGCACAAAGTATACGCTCTGTTGTTTGGTCATTTTCCTAGTGACAAACTCCAGTGACAATTTCCGATACATTAAAACCCTTTGTAGTTCTCTCTCTTGCTAGAAAGTCAGCTTCTTCATTACCTTTCAGATCAGAGATAGTTCGTTGAGTCTTCTTATTGAGGATTTTCACAGTTCAGTAAAAAATGTTACGTATCTCGCAGAATAACCAAGTGCTTCCAGAATCGCTTGGCTATCCGAGAGTAGTTTTATTGATTTTTGGGTTGTTTTCCAACAACACATGAATTAATGACGTAGATTTTCACCTAAAATACGATCATATTAGACCACATGCAGGTTGATATATCTTCTTGGGTGTGTGATTGTACACAGGAGCCTAAATATGTTTTTGATTCATCTGTTAACCAACAGCTGCTCCTAGTAGTTTCTCCTTTCGAAAGATTTAGTTTTTCTATTCGTAACTATCATTTGACAAGGCAGGTTATTGACTGTTGTAGGCGTTGAATCTAAGGTGATTCCCATATTGCTGGGTCTTTCAGTGACAACCAATTCGCCCCACATAAACCTGTTTTTACAATTGCCAATAAGCATAATTTTATGGAGGAGAGGTAATTCTACGAAGATTCCCTTCATTGTATCCACACTAGGTGCTTCTCTTGAGCTGTTTGCTGTAAATCTTTCAGCCAACAAGCAATTGTCACATATGCCCAATGGATATTTTTGGGCCCTAGCTCCAAGAGTTTTCTCAAATTCTTTGTCATTTCCATGAGGGTAGTATTGCTTTATAAACAACTTTTTCCAAGTGAGCTTTCAGGTGAGTTTTGTTAAATAGATATTTTACCTAGACATTTCACTTCGGTTGCAAATCTATGATCCCCACCATTGAAAGGAAGTGGAGTTGATAATCCAGGATCCACCTCTTGGTAAAGGATATAAAAGTTACTGTGATCACTGAGTTGTAATCATAAATATGGTAATTTGATAATGTTCACTTACATTTAATTTTCAGAATGGACTTGAATCAAAAAGTGACCTTCTTTTTCTTATTCCCTCTTTTCTTATACTTTAACCTATAATAATAACACAAAGTAATATTGTTGGAATATTTCAAGCCTGGAAACCCATTTTGAAATTTCATCAATATTTCTAGCTTTTTTATATACTCTTGGAGTTTTTCTAGTTTAATTTTGGAACACATTTTTTTATTTCGAAAAAAAAATGACATTACGCAAAATAATCCTTCAAAGGGCCCCATGTGGCTCACGAGTTGCAAGTTGACCCCCCTGCTCTATACCATTCGTCTTCTTTGTTTTCCCTTTTAATTAATGTATTACCCCGAAAAGTACCCAACGTTCGTAAACTCCACCTTACACGCCGAAAACATCATATATATTCCCGAACGATGTATGTAAACAAAACGGATCGAACTCAATTACACATACAAATTACGCCCATCAATTTTCAGCGCCGGTGCTTTTCTATCGAATTATCAATATTGATGCAAGGTTATTCGTCTGATTAGATTGCTCGCGATGAATTACATCGCGAAACGTGTGAGTTATTGCTGGAGAAACGAGCGGAAATGCCTCGGTAAGATCGTATCGAACTTATTTTATTTCAGTGGCAGCGTTTAGAGAAAATCGAGTATCGATTAGAGATAAATGAGTCAATGGAGATTGTCGGAAAATGGGTTAGGCCACTTCGAAGCACCCATTTGACACCTATTGACTTTGATAAATAATAAAACTAATTGATGAATAATAAAACTAAACTTTATTTCACTTTAAATACAACAAACACTTCAACTAAAACTTCAACTATTATTTGAATGTCTATGGCCTTACTAAATCACGTCGCGTACCGCACTATAACGTTCACTTGACTGTGTCAATATCCTCGTGGCTAGCCTTTAAATATCGTAATCGAATGCCGTAGAAATTTCGCCGAAGTTCCGTTGAAATCGGAAGCATTATTCTCACTGCTTCTAGAGTGGCGTGGAATCATTGTACATACGCCCGCACTTAGCTACGTCACGTTTGTCTTATGGTTACCAGTGGCGGCTGACGTTATTTTCTTTCGGGCATGATTCACAACAGTATTCATTTGTCATACATTTGTCGGGTATATAATGCAACAACGTGAGACTAGTGACACATTTTGTGAAAGGGTTGATTACGCTAGAAGTAACATGTCTTAAGTAAAAGAGACCTAAAAAGAAATCACAATAAAATAAAAATTAAGCAAAAAATTGAAAATTGAACAATTGAAATGAAATAAAAAATAATTGAAATTGTTAATTTTTTTGACTAATATTTATTTTATTGTAGTTTTTTTCAGGTTCTTTTGATTGATATAATTATAATTTTCAGCTATTCTTCTTAATTTTCATTTTCATTTTTGTTATTTCAAAGTCATATCATATTAGACAATGGAAGTCCTAACTAATGAAATTCACTATGAAACAGTGTCAACCACCTTCAAACAAACGATAGAGATTTTTTTTTTTGGTAAATTAGTTATCGTGAAACGTTATATGAAAGTACGTGTTCTATGGTTGGCTGGCGTAGTAGTGACAATTTATAAATGTCAACAGGTTCATTTCATCACGAAGTACAATAACATTTGATAATCCTGGACGGAATTCCTAGTTTCTGCAGAAATCAGTATCGTAACGGCATTTCCGGAAACAAAGGATTTACCATGAAATCTGGCAAATCTGTCGAAAACACCAAAAAGATGCACCGGCTAACGAAATGTCACTAATCTGGCCAACATCCAACCAACTGCATTGCATTCGCATTTCATTTTGTTGGATAGCCGGTCTAGCTCGAGTGTCTAGAAATATCTTTAGGGTAAATGCCACTTGACAATAATAGACTACTGGTTATAGATGAGTTGCTTATCAGGTTTGGCTGTGTGAGAGCCGGCGTCTTCGAGCATCCGGAAATAGAGATGTGGGTTACAAAGTGTTCCCGTAAAGCCTAATCGAAATTGGTTGACTATGTCTTCATCCGGTAAGATACAGATTCTAACGAAGATATAAAGCAAACGACATGAGTGAAAACGTTTCGTAACAATATATGGCCTTCTTCAGAGTCACCAAATTGAAAAGCGCTGTTGAAATGTATGAATTTATTACCAAGGCAAAAGTCCTTCAACAATTTAAACATTCCAATTATTTGTGTTTGAATGATTCATTTGCAGCCGGTTGGTTCGACGTGGTTGCTTTATTCACTCACTCAAACCGACCGCCGTGTTGGTCGGTGGTTCAAGCAGCATACTGAACGATCGATTTTCTCTTGCTATCAAACACACAGAAAACAAGTAATACACTAATACACATTCAAAAGTAATTACAAAATACCATACAAAACAAAACATAAGAAAAATATAAGAAACTGTTATACAAACTGTACATGAAAGTACTGTACATATTCTCAGAGGCTAAAGGTCACATCTTGAATATCTTCCAAGTACTCGTTGATAGAGTAAAAAATGTTTTTTAGCAAATACGATTTGATGGTTCGTTTAAAACGTATTCGCACTCATCGATTTGATTTGATGAGGTAGTGCATTATAGATTCTAAAATGTAGTAATATGGACCACCTAACAAATAACTGAAAAAAAAATATTGAAAAAATAATATTGAAAGTACCATTGATCAATAGAAAGAAATATTTTCAAATTAATTTTTGAGAATACCAAAAAAGAGTTTACTCATTTTTTATTTATGAACTAGATAGTAATCTAGATTAGTAATCACTAATGAGTAAATAGACAACCTAACAACTAACCCGAAGAAAAAATAAACAATAATAATGAAAGTGCCATTGATCAAGAAAAAGAAATATTTTCAAATTAATTTTTGAGAACACCAAAAAACAGTTTCCTCAGTTTTTTTTTCTCGGAATTGTGGAATTGGCCGCGGCGGTAGTGCGCCCGACTCACCTTCGGAAGGCCGTGGGTTCGATTCCCGCCTCGACCAGATATTTTTCTCGAAATAATTCATCAGGTTGAAGCTGGGATGATTCTGCAACCGTGTTATGAATCACACGTTAAACGGTAAGACCTTGTTAGTTCTTAGCTCGCACAAGTTTCGACTTCTGAGGGTTGTCGTTCGTAGGGGTGCTCCAGCTGGTTAACGGAAAAACAGATTAGACTTAGTTTTGGAAGCGGTGACATATACAGGGAGAGTGAATCAATGCATTTTTTAAGTGTGATTGATTAATGAAATGAATAAAAAACTTTTGTCTAATTTCCACTAATTATTTTATTTTTACGACCGCTTTCGGGTTTTACCCCATTATCAAGTATGAAACTAACATGTGAAATCTGAAAACTAGGTTATATAGGGAGGTTTTAGATAAGCTTGAAGGCGAGGTTAGGTTAGGTTAGGTGTTGAATGAACAATGCTGTCAACTGTAAAATTCAACACAAAAGATTATAGGGGTTGTCAAACTTATGAATTCAAGAGTGGAGACCTACATAAAGCGAGTTGCTCGTTTAGAGGTATATATTTCGGATTTTTAATTGATTTCTTCCAACAAATTCATTTTCTTCCTTTTATTACATATGTGTAGGATTTTGAGGTTATCTTTACTTATCTTGTGTTTTGATTTTTGTAGATGTTCATACATTTTAGATTTTTTTTTGACCTAACAGATGTGTTCACGGAACCTTGAAACAAAATTTCTACCGGTTTAGCCTACACATACTGCAGAGCATTCGCCACACTATTCTATGTATTCCTGATTTTTTCATTCAATCTAGTTTGAGTTTTGCATTGAACAGAGTTCTAAAAATACATTTTTAGACTTCTCAAAAGCAATCCATGGAAATATTGAACTCGTAGTGTTTAGTTCATTCCGCGCAAGCTATTAGAATCGTGGCATTTTGAGTTTAATTTTTTCAATTCAAATGAAAAAGCTATCTCGAATTTTTGTACAGGTTTCTCAATTTTTGTTTGTTTTATGGTTAGAGTTGTTATCCCAAAGACAAGATATGAAAAATGTTTTCCAAATGATGAAGTAGAAATTTTGGTACAAAATTATTTTATGTACGTCCCTACTTCCTTCCAACGTATCTGCGAAAGGGATAGATACTGATACTCATTTAACTCAAATCTATGAGAAAATAAGATTTTTCTCTGTAAATTGTTTGCTCTTAAAACTCAAAATCTTGTTCTTCAATTCGGAGATCTCTCTCCTGCTGCCCTTGAAGATAAAACTCAGTTTAGTCTTCCTCTTAAAGATGATCACTTCGTAATCGAAACACATGTCTAGGTGTTAAAATAAAAGTTTGGTGTTGGAATTGAACTCCAGTAATATTCATTACTACACCAAAAATTCCAAACAGTGCATCACAAGTTCGAAATATTGTTTTTAAAGTAGAGTAAAGAGTTTAAAAAAAAATCAATAATGAGTATTAGGCGAGGTATTGGGCAAAATTTCGATATATTTCACCCAGGCACCGCTCTAAGAGCGCCGTGAGGATTTTCCTGTAGTGCTTGTGTTTTATCCTTAAAAAAAGTAAAGGATGTCTCGAAAAAATCGGCATCTCAATTGAAGTCTTGTTATTGAAATCGACATATTTATTAACATTGAATATATGAACGATTCACGACGTAAGACCCGTACTTCTTATTGATTTATCCATTTCGAAAAAACATTTGATATCGTAAATCACGTCAGTCGACATTAATGATTCCATTATCAGTACTGAATACACATCTCAACAATACCCGGACAAAGAACTTGAGTCTGCCAAAGATACGAAAAAAAAATCACAAAAGAAATTGTTCGCGTTCGTGAACGATATGGAATTGAACAGCTGTTGTTTATTCTTTGGCCCACAATGAAATATTGTAGGGATTTCTTGCGTGAGATATAGTATCTCATTTTTCTTCGAGCTCATTGTGATGAAGGCCTAAGGTATTTCGTAATGCATCTCGATAATTCAAGGATCACGTGGATGTTCAGGCACAGGGATGAACGAGTAATGGTCCAATGGGTTCTGTTGATATTTAAAAAAATTCTTTGAATTGTATATGTCTTAAATACGAACTGGTTTCTCAGATGGGGTCCATTAACATCAATTTTTTTATCATTTGCCAGTTTCGTTTTTTATACTTCCTGAATTTTTTGTTTTTAGCACTTAGCACCATTAGCAATTTCAGTCTTCATTTGTCTTGAATTCATATATTATTTATATTACATCGATCAACTTTGGGCTCTTTTTTTACACGCTGAATATTAGCTTCGCCTGAATATATGTTTGTTTGTTTGTTTGTAACTCTTCTTTTCCGTTTGAATGCTCGGGATCTGTATTTGACAGAATTATCGACATTATTGCTTCATCTATTCGCGTGCAGATGGCGGTGTACGTAACCTCCTTGATATAATTCGAACGTACGGAATCTGAAAATATCAATGGTCATTTTTCTAAACAATATACGGTTGATTGATCCTAGTTTGGATAAAATAAATATAGTTTAAGAAAACTAAAGCTCGTCTTAAAGGACAAGCCTGAGAAACTAGAGGTGATAACATTCATCTATGAAATCGATAAAAGACTCAATCCACAAATATATCAATATCTGGTTCGATTATTGTAGAACAAGTGGTGAAAGGTAAGTCATAAGATTAACAATAGTTTTCTATGTGTGAACCAAGTAGTTTTGAAAGTGTGCACACTCAGAAGCCAACAATCCTACAGAGTAAAATTGTGTATTGAAAGGTTATTTGGATAAATATATATTGCATTTCGGAAATATTTAACATGAAAAGTTTTTTTTCCGTAAAAAACATGCTTTAACATTGAAATTATTACGTATTCTTATGGAACTTGGAGGGATTTGAGATACTCAGCATATGAGAAACCTGTAGGAATATTTTTCGAATACATAGGGTTTTTAATTTTTTTATTCGTCTGAAAGACCTACTGATGCTATTATGTCCGAAACGTCCAATTTTCCATGATTCTGACGTATACATCAGGATGAATTTGAATTTGATGGCATGGGTTATGTTGTCTTTGAGGACCGCTGTGCTTTGTGGCTTATTCGCATGTGAGTGAAAAAAAACCACAAGAAAAAGTCTAAAGAATGCGAGTCCCACGACCTTGTTAGTCAATTCGCATACTCTTTGTATGTGGCTTATTCGCCTACACCTGCAACTTAAGAAAAACTCTTACGGGTCTAACGGGATCGAAACGTACGATCTCGGTGGTAAGTGCCCTCAAATCGCTTGTGCAGAATATCCAATGTAGAATGAACTGTGTGTCACCACAGGTCTTTGGTGTTCATATCATCCATTTCAGCCCACGATTGTGGCGACAAAACCCGAACTAAACACCGATTTTGATTAAAGAATATTATTTTAATGTGTTGTTGAATGCTATATTCGTCCATGGTGTCGGAAGTCCTTGTTGGAAGACCCATTATTATGAATGAAAGCAATCTGGATTGCTACTCTTTGGTACTCCGGATTCTAGTGTTTCAAATTTCGGTATTTATTTTACCATTATACCATTTATTTTACCGTTTAAGAATTGACAATTCTATAAGATTTGAGAATTCCATAAGATTTGAAGTTTACCATAAGGAGAAGATACGCCACACAAGCATATTACATGTAGATATTATCATATAGGACGGTAGTTTTCTTTATTATCAAATCTCCACATTGAAGTCAGACCTTCAGCATCGTGAATTATCCATGGGCTAAACAAAACGATTGCGCTTGCCACAAAACTCAACCTTCCTCAACTCACATTCTCTCCGGCAGAAAAAATCCTCCAGACATACAAACAAAAACTCATGCTCAATGATAATAGACATCATCCGCAGTGATACGTGGTTATGCGGAAAAAAGTGTAAATGATCTTCTGCAGGTATGCCGGACAACCAATTAGCTTTGTTGTTATGTCGTTACTGGCACAAAAAATTGATTCAGCAGCGAATATGGTTATGGAATTTTATATGATATCGGCGACGCTGATACTAAATTAAATTACCGTCAGATTGTGTATTATATTTAAAGAATCGTTAGTGATGCCCAACGGAATGGTTGGGTGCATTTTCAAGGAGAATCTAAAGGCATTTTGGCAAGAATTGGCAGTTAACAGCAGTGTGTGAACTATATGTTAGATTTAATATTGTATAGCAATAAAAGGAATACTAAATTAGGAGTTCCTCAGGGAATATTTTATATTCCATTGTAGGAGCCAAATTTCTGCCAGAAATCACAAATTTCCTGTCTAATGCCACGACGAAAATTGAATATATCCTACAGACATGATCCCTACTGTAGAGAAAATTCTTGCGGATGCTTCTCTTTCTTGTGGACGAATGAGAAGAAGTTTTATTGATTTTTTTTTCAATTTTGAACATCCACAATCTGAAAAAATAGCAATTGTAACGGAGGCAAAGTGTTAGTTGAAATAATTTTGTCACACAGAATATCTTGTAGATATTTTCCAAATGTCATTCGAAATAATTTCAATAGGAAATCCGTCACTATTCAATTTCGAGATCGATCCGCAAATAGATGTAATAAATTGTTGAATAAATCATTAAAACGACCAAGTTAGCTGTGCATGCCTCAACTGCGTTGTTAGGTTCAACGTACTCCACCTGTCGAAGAAACAATTCAAATTAAATTTGCGATTAACGCAAAATATTCCAGCAAAATTGGGCATTTTGGTTATGGTGGTGATTATACTTCAAAGAATCGTCATTATCAAGAATATTTAAAGTGTTCAACACTTAATTATTTTTCTGTAGGACACGATTATTCATAAGCATGAATATACTTTTATTTACAAAAATCTTTTCTTTTGTCAGCGACTTTATTTGTTGCAAATGAAATTTACACTTATTGAATATACACTTTAAGGCAATTTCTTAAACAAAAAACAATTCTGACCTGAAATTCTATAGACTTCTTCAAGAATTTTTCGTGAGCTCTTTTCTACTGTGAATGAAATAGAAGACATTATAAACCGGGGTTGGCCAGATTCGAATAAAATAATTCAAATTGAGATTTGAATCGAGTGATTCCTTAAATTTTCCTCAATGGTTTGAATTTAAAAAGCTACAATATTAATAATTTTTTATTTCGACGAAAATTGAAATGATAAACTAATAAACTATAAAAGAGAACTGTTCATTTTTTTTTTTAAAACATCTATATCCAAGGCTTGAATTGAAAGTATAAAAATGAAGTGAAAATTACAATTTTCTGATTTTAGTCACAGCGACTTTCATTGTAATATTTATATAAAACTGGCACTTTAATATCCAATTTTGTACTATAGTTTAGTTTTTTGCATGTACATATTATTGCCAGCACATATTTGATAATTATAGATGAAAATAATTCACCTATTTCTTCAGTTGGCTGCTATCTCATAAATGATTGATAAAAGACAGAAACAGTTTTTTCATAACCTATAAAATATTGAAAATATCGAATTTTTTTATGTAAATGAAAATCAATAAGGTTTTTTTTCAACCAAGAGCATGATTTTTGCTTTATTATTATTATTAGAAACTCGAGAATTTGAAAACAGTATAATTTTTTATCCCGTCATTGTAAATTTGTGTTGCCCCAATGTTCAAACTAGGTTATAAAGATGTTTCTTTTGATTGAAAAGAAATAATTTTCAGGAAAGAATTGTTTCCTTTCTTCGGAAGTAGAAAGCTGAACTGTTTATTTTACTTTAATTTTCATGTTCAATTTGTTAACATTCAATAAATTTCATAAGTAACAAGTTCAGATTGATCAACAATAGAAAAAGTATAGAATTTTCATCATCCACTAATATTACTTTAACTCTTGACTCAGTTTACGGAAATAGATATATTACATTACTATTTTATATTTTTCATTCGAAACGATAAAACAATTATAAATATGTGAAAACCACAAAATTGTCTAATTTCGCTGGAGCATTAAAAAATGTATGAGCACTAGCAAGCAAGCAACTAATGGTACTTATCTATGTAGGCAGATATCACACGTTTATTATACTTTATATGCGACAACCATTGGAGGTACACTGCATTGAATATCGCTGCAATTACCAGTGATACATCGCAAAGGACGACAAAGTCCTGCAGAAAAGTCGCCGATCTCTAAGCTCATTTCACTAATACGCTTTGCACATTACTTTCTCAAGGATTCTGTTGTAGATGTTCTTGAAACTAAACTGAAAACGACGTCACCTAATTATTTCATGTCAATATTTAATGTGGTGTGAAGCAAAAATTTTATGAAAATCATTTCATTTAATTGTTTGATAAATACCCTTTGTTTAAACATTCAGTATGTTCCATTTTAATTTACTACCTAGGGTCGAAAGTCTGTGTGTTAATCAGCAGAGAAATAACTGCAATTTTTTACCCATTTCTGAAGAAGGAGGCAGATTTTGGCCTCCGAAATGTTAAAATAAATTGTAGAAGGTAAAAATTCCCAAAAAAGGTTGATAAAAAATCAAAATATAGCCGTGTCATTGTATGCATTTTATGGTTTATATGGACTGAGGCAACTCTGGACAAAACGAATAATATCTCTGATTAAACGGTCTCAGCACACTTCCTTGTGGAACTCTGATATCGCCATTTCTTCTCATTGAAGGTGTCTTGAATAGTTTGCCGTAAATATAACTTGATACAGTTAACAAAAGAAAATATACGCTAATTTCTGTAGAAAGAATCATTGATGTGATCTGAAAGCATGATGCTTTTCAATTTCGAAGGTTTCTCTAAAACTCCGTTTTCTCAATTTTTCGTCTTTTTGACGACACCTGTACTAAAAATTAACCGGTCGTTTCTTTTTAATAGGTTCTCTCCGTAAATAAATACGTCGCAGTACGTATGTGTCAACGTACTTAGCTTGAAATATTTACGATCAACTAACATGTTTTAAAATCTACTCAGTCCCGAGACTACTACATCCCATCCTACGAGTGCCCTTAAAATGATCTATTTTTGAAAACTACTCTGATTGCCAACGTGGATAATTTTCTCATCTGACACTATTCGTTTTGACTGTAAATTCACGTTAGAACTTTGCCATGAAACTCATCGCTTGTGTGCAGGATTTTATGGACTTAGCACCAGTGTTACTACATAGGAGGGAAAAAACACATTACAATTTTTATTTGAAGTATTCAAGTGCCATTCATATCATGCAACCAACTAAAGGTATTCATTTTTTCAATAACAATCAAAAGAACCATTGAAAATCTCTTATGCTGAGTTTTAATACAGGTATCTTACAACTTCAGAATTTTATTTCGCCAAATTTTGATCAACCTTAATTACAATTGCATTAAATATACCTAATCACATGACTTATTTTGCTGTTTAAAGACTACCATGCAAGGTAACCAGAAAAGTGGCATTCAAAAGGCTATTGACTTAACAAATTGAGAAAATTCATTGATCTACATAGTAGGATGAATAAAGATGTTTTTAAATCACTGAAATAAATTTCTATATTAGTTCTAATTAGTAATCAAAAAAGAAACGAAACGAAATATATAAACGAAAGTGACTATTTATGCCAGCTAAATAGAACAAAAAAAATGTATAAATATAAATTATTCAGCACTTTTTACGAAAAAACTTCATCTCACAAAAGGTGAAGAAGAAAATTCATTAGTGGCTGTTGAGGACTCTAGATATTGTGTCTAAACATTTTGCAGAATAGTAATAGTAACAGTGCTAATAGAGTAATGAAAAAAGTTAAACACTCTTCATAAGAAAAATGTAACACAACTTCAGTGCTGGAGATTTCTGAGAAAGTTATCGAAGATATTTTACTAGTCTTGAGTTATTTTGAATATTTCTGTAAAAAAAAACCTCTGTAAATTTTGAACAAAAATTTTAGACGGTACTTTCATTTTTGTTGCTATTTCATATTAGGTATGTGCCATATCAAAGGACTTGTCTTCCTTAATAAAACGATAACAATAAGCACCTAACTTGCAACTCAATTTTCAGTTTATTTCAATTGTATGGTCTGGTCATATTTATTCTTCTTTTATTAGGTAGAGTTAAATTGATAATATCATTATTTTAGTTATACTTCTCAATTGAGTATAATTAATTATGAACACAATAGTAGAGAACAATGGAATGTCGCAACTTCTACAATATACCCCTCTCCCTATACTTTTCTATTCAGATTTTCCACTGTACAAAACAGTGTTTCTAGGCATTTTCTGAAAGAATGTTCATAGTTTCCATTGCTTCTTCATTCACATCTTCCACTGTATCAAACCTGATTACTTTCACTTTGGGGAACATAAAATGTCAAACGGAGCTAGATCTGGTGAGTAGGGTGGATGTTCCAACACATATATCCCATGACTTAACAATTAATGCACTGAGGGTTGGGGCTCACATTGATATGTTGCTCAATTGAAACGTAATTTGGTGATTTGTCTCACAGAAAACTTCTCCCGTTATTTTCTAACCACACCTCGTATTATAGTAAAATTGACTTCGGGTAAAACTCGTTAAAAAAATATCTTCAAAGTTTTAATTATTTCAATTCATTCAAGTAAACTAATATAAAAAGAAAATATTCTATTTTGTGAATGTTGAACTCAAGTTATTTCTACGAAATTTGCAAGTTGCGCTTGTTTATTATATTTAACGATTCTGGCCTCCAAAAATTTCAGTGAAATTTTTCTGTGACTTTCGACAGTTTCATAAATCTTCGTCAGTTGTCACTTTGACACCAAGTTCGTCTGACGAAGTTGTCGAATTCCACCTGTAAAAATTTCCCGTGTTGATGGTCGCGGTCGAATGAGAATTCATCGAATGAAACCAGTCCTTAAAGTCTGAAAGAACGAGGAGCTGCTCATAATAAATCCGACGTAGCTGGACCGATGCTACTCTCCATCCTTGCAAACCCAAGGTTATCTTTGTATATCTGGCCATCGTATTCAAGAGGCGGTTTCTCATTTAGGAGACGGCGGCAAGCAGTGTTGCCAATTCAATAAAGTTGTGCTACGCAAGGTTTTTGCCAAAAACCCGCAAAATCCGATTGAAAAGCGCGAAACATAAATTCATGGTAAGATGGATCCATCTAAACTAAGGCTACGAAGAGAACAGTTCTCTTCATTTGTATGTATATTTGTTTGTTTGTAATGGATATAGGTACTCAAAAACTAGTGATACGATTAGAAAAAATATATCTGTAGAAAGCTGCAGCGAGTAACATGGGCTGTATTGTATTTAAAAAAATAGAGGCTCCTTCCAGAACTGCAATGAATAATGAGCCGAGGTGTCTCTCGAAAACATTGCACCACCGCACCGCCCGACTCCATGCGAGATGCGGGCATCGACGAGATGCAGGAAGGGATTCTATGTCGAATATTTGTTAATTTAGAGTGTTTCATTGCGGTATACAACGACACTGAAAATTTCACATGATAGGTCGAAAGTTTTACAAACGAACTATCATTTGTGTATGTCAGGTTATCGCGGGTCCGTTTAACCTCAGAGCAGCCAGACAGGACAGGTATAATCGACAAACTCTGAAATTACTGAACTGTTTTGAATAATAACATCAATATTAGAAGACTACATCATCCAGAACATAACAATAGTCTAAATTTTATTCGGATATCCCCACGGGATCGGCTCTAGGTGGGTTAATTAGTTTTTTTGTAGTTCACATCAATGACGTCGTGGCTAAGCTATTGTTGCATAAACAATACTATAATAACTGCCGCAATAAAACATTTTTGACAGTTTTTGTTCATTCTGTGAAAATTATACCATGTTCCACACTAAACATTGACTCTGAATTGCTCCCAATTCAATATGTATAGCGTAGAACGATGTGGTTTCGTTAATCTGTCTGGAGCGTTTTTATCTCAAAAAATTCGATGGTAAAGGGCCATCCCATGTGTTTGGTTGTCAAATGTTCAAGAATCCTCCAAAATCTGAAATCGCAAAGAATACGCAAAATCTGCTTCGTTGGCAACACTGCCTTTCCCGCAATCCCAAGGTTATCTTTGTATACCTGGCCAGCGTACTCGAGAGGCGGTTTCTTATGAAAAAGAAGAAAATAAATAAACGCGAGCGTTTTTGAGATGGTTCCATATCAATTATGCAGAAGAGGGTATTCGCGAAAGTAATGGGTTCTAAACGACGGCGCTTTGTCATACGGATTACGACGTTATCGCAATCGGGTAAGGAAATAAACGAAATCTTAATCGTGGAGGTTAGGATTAGGGGATGGTAGTTTTTGTGTGATCTGGAACATTAGTTTTTTTTACGATGAAAATGTGTACCTAAAAAAATTGATGTATTGAAATTGTTAAAGGTGTTAAAGCGTCCCAAACTTTATTCTACCAGTATAATAACAATAATAATAAAAAACGTTTTTATTATTTTCAAATAAATATAGATATACAAAAAAATAAAAAACACTGATAACTATCCTAGATATTTTTATTTATTCGTTTATTTATTTATTTGCAATGCAATACTCTACAGAACATTACAGAGCAGGAAATAACAGAGTATAATAAATACATCACAAACAAGTGACTGTAAAGTCTACAAACACTACAAACAAGTGACTATAAAGACTATACATTTTATATTTATTATAGGTGACAAAACAATTACTTTAGGAAATGGGATTTTATATTTGACAATTTGCAACTAAATATATCTTAATTATCGCTAATAGAATTTGTCACTTTTTTTTGTTTTTGTTTTAATATAGACAGTACTCGGGTGTCTGGTACAGATTCTAGGAATGCAAATATTAAACTTTTCCAGTAATGTTGGGCAGTCAACTATCTGTTCTGTCGGTTTAAAATCTGTTTTTCCGTTAACCAGTTGTCGCACCCCTACGAACGACAACCCTCAGAAGTCGAAACTTGTGTGAGCTAAGGATTAACGAGTTGTAACCTTTTAACGTATGATCCCTAACACGGGTTGGACGATAGCAAGTGAAGATCGATCGTTCAGACTAGGGTTTGAACCACCGACCAACAAGGCAGACAATTCGAGTGAGTGAACAAAGCATCCACGCCGAACCGCTTGGCTACCGACCGACCAATGCTTTTGATAATTTTATAGGTGAGTACAACATTATAATATTCACGCCTTTTTCCAAGACTGCAAAAGTTATGCTTTTGTAGCAATTCAAAGAGGGTTGTTTCTATTGGAGGGTAAATGCCATCGGTTTTTAGGCTTAACAGTTTTAAAAATCGTCGTTGAATTGCTTCTATTCTATCAACGTGATATTGATAAGAGAGGCTCCACACAACTGACGCGTATTCTAACTTTGATCTTATGAAAGCATAGAATAAAGTTTTTAAGGTCGAAGTTTCTTTGAAA
>WOGP01003087.1:1954-15672 GCA_015342065.1 Leptinotarsa undecemlineata
GCAATAATTACTGCTGTCGGAATAATCCGAATCTGGAGGAGGCTGATAAGTTTCGTCAATATCACTGAAGTCTGAATTGAAAAGAAAATTCGGAACACCAGGTGGCAAACTTCGTGGTTATGAAGAAGAACTTGAAGAAATTGGGGAGGACGGCACTGTTCAGGACAAAATTAGTTTTATAGGTTATGTCACAAATATTTTTACTGACGTTCTTACCTTGTAAATAATCAACATGATTTAATGCTAATTGTAGTAGCTTTTTACCTCGGTTACTCATTTTATTGAACAGCACACAAATTGAAACGGTTTTCTCAATTGTTATAACATGTTCACTCCACAGCACGGTATAAATAACACAGAGGCAGGATGATATTTGTACATTAGGTTGATATGACGGGCTCAATATGACTGAAGCCCATAATATCAAACATCATTCTACATTTTTGACTTAGTTCTCTATTAACAGAGCAAATTGTGTGGCGCAAAAACTTTCTACACTTAAGTCGTTTATATCAATCGAGAGAGCATGAAATTTTGACTTAACTCCAAAAAAAACCCCAAAACGGTGTAATATTGACTTGAGCCTTTTTTTACCAAACTTCAAAGAATTATTGTTTTTCAAAATGCTCATTTATTGATTTGATGGGTTGCCAGGTTTTGCCATGGTCTTCTTTGGTTATAATCTCAAAACGTTTTAACTGCAACTGCGGCAGTCATCTTCATTTGGGCGTTCGAAGTACTCTTCTTCTTGACTTGTCAACTGAAACGTTTCGAGATTATAACTGAAGAATACCATGGCAAAACTCGAAAACCAATTAAAACATTCATGCCAGCCGTGAGAGCCTACATTCCTATATTGCTCATTTATTGTCAAATATCCTCCGAGAAACATACTTTACTCTTAGTTGTACAGATTACTTCTGAAATTGTCGTTAAAGCATATTAGAAATGTATTAATATTTTGTGTGAAAACCTTTGTCTGGAATGCCTTTTTTTATATACACGGGTTGAAATTCAAAAATGAAGATTTTGCTTAGAAACTTCTGAAATATGAAACTACCACCATATTCTAGGTAATAGAAATATAAGGTATTTCGTTGGTTTGGAGAAATATCTTTGTTCTGCAAACGTCTCAAAATGTCAGTGAATCTTTCAATATGGCAATGATTTTCTGACACTGTTTAAAAATCTGTTTTTCCGTTGATCAGCTGTCGCCCCCATACGAACGACAACTCTTAGAAGTTGAGAAACTTGTGCGAGCTAAAGACTAACGATTCCTAGTGATTCCTAACACGGTTGCAGAATCATTCCAGCTTCGACGAGATACATTCTCACGAGAAAAATATCTGGTCAAGCGGGAATCGAATCCACGGTCTTCCGATCGTGAGTCGGGCGCACTACAGCCGCGGCCAATTCCGCAACTATGCCTCGATACTTTTTATTTATTGCATATTTCAAAATAATATATGTGAATAAATCCATGATGAAATTGGCAAATAACGACCAATTTAAAAAAAATAGGAGTGGCCTGAAAACAATTCACTTTTAATGGAAAAGTACTCATTTGTGAATAGAAATAGTAACATGACTTTCATGACTGGAGTCAAGGTTAAAGATAACTAAAATCGGGCTAGTAGGCTGTGATTAAATGGAATTATCAAGTTTTTCGTCTGCTACTGTAGCAGTCATCATCGCCATCACGTTTGGCGCAAGCAATATCTAGGTTTCACCTTTGGCAAGCTTATGCCATGTAATATTTTACAAAGCTAAATTTTGGTTTACCTGTGTATGATTTTTATAATTGCAATATTATGAAACAATACTTTTCCGATTTGATGTCTGTTTTCCAGTTTTTTTACTTATAATTTGTAATTCATCATTTATTTGTGATCATTTTTTATTCTATTTGGATAAATGCCAGAACCGAGATATTTAGATGAATAACTAACTCTAAAGCCACCGAAGTGACTTGTGAATAATGAAGACAATAAAGAATGTTCCTCAAATGCAAGTTTGAACAAAATGAAGTTGAGTTTAAATCATGAGCTTTTCAAATACACCTTGAAAAGTATTGAAATTTATGTTTCAATTGTTTGGTTTTAATTTTTAAAGGGATTTGTTTTTAATTCACATATTGGCAACAGCACTTATATCAAGTTGAAATAATTTATACGTACCTAGATATTCTACTTTAAAAAAGGAAATTATCTTTATAAATCAACAATTAAGGAAAAATATAAATTATAGTTCAGTACCACCTCCACAAGCCACATAAACAACAGTTGTTTCATTATTTATTTATATAGAGCAAGATAGGTTAGGTGCACCAAATGTCATATGTCACAGAATGTCTCGGAACTCTGAACATAAGTAAACAGAACAGCACGCTCCTGAAATATGTCATCTTTGTCTGTCTCATTCAGGTAACATATTCATTGTCCTTTATTAGCTATAACCGATGTTGCCAAATGGTGAAGGATTGTTTCATTCGTCAATTTTTAAGTATTTAAATAGTTAAAAAAAGTTGAAATGATAAGTTTAAAAAGCGTTGGTTTAGAGCTCTTTTATGAAAACTAGTTGATTTTCGTCAGGAGGAACATTCTCGTTGTGAATACTAAGTCGAAGCGTGAAGCAGTTTGGTTTGAATTTTTTTTTTTTAGGTGAAAAAGGAATCCCCAAAGCCAGTGACTTCTACACCGAAACAGGCAGCCGCACCTGCAAAAGCAGCTCCTGCTGCGGCACCTGCGAAAGCAGCTCCTGCTGCAACACCGGCTGCAGGGGGCGTCAAAAACGGCGCCGGGCCTAAAAGCAAGAAGGCACGTAAGCAATAGAGCTTTCCACATATTTAACTCTTGGATATCAAATTAGTGTAATGTGTCTGGGGCGTATCTATATATACGTCCAATGTGTATTTTTTTAATAGGTAAACATGATTTGGTAGATGTTACCTCAGTGAATTTGAATTTTTTTTTTTTTATATTGACTTAGATTAATAAAGTGGATGGATTTTAAATGGCGACCTATGGGTAATTTTTTTTTCTTGGACCTCTGTATTTCCCCGCAAATTTCTTTGGTGGTTGACGTCTTTCGATTGCTTTTGAAGTATGATTGAATCTGCATATACAGGATGAATGTCTGGTTAGGCCATTAATAGATACTGTGTGAAAATAAAATATGTAAGATTGGCAGCATTGTATTGAAGTTGGTGACAATTGAGCTGAAATAGTTGTGAATACGGAGCATTTCCAGTTGAACAAGAAGATTTTAACTTTCTCATTTTGAATGTATTGGCTTTTATTTCATTACAAATTTTTAATCTTTATCAAACTCTTGATCTGCTTCATGTAATCTTCGGTCACATTGAAAATTACATACTCATTAAATCAGTCGGTAGAATCCTAGCAATAGCGGTTTGATTTACATCAGTAAACATCAGCTTTCTCTCTACGAGTACTCTCGTTTTATTCAAAGATATGACTATTCTCGCAAAAAACACATTTATACACTTCTAGTTTTTTATGTAGCTTCAAAGTTCCGAAATGGCCGTTCCTGTTGTGTTATTGTATTAAGGAGATAACTTTCCATTTTCAGAGATTCTTCCAAAAACGTATTGTGCTCATTTTTTATTTTGTCGATGTATCGCGATTTTTGCAAGTTATCTGTTTGCAATTCATCTATCAAGCTTGAGTGTGGCTCGTTTAAGTTATGATTGTACTGTAGCTCATATTCTGTGTTGTGGCATTCCTTGCAGACGATCTTGAAACCTTGGATAAATTTACCTGGTTTTCTTCCAATACAACATTTGTGGAAAACACCGGCACATTTTATACACACATATGTATGAACTGTTTTCCTTTCAAAACACTGAAAGTAGATATTTGAATTTCTATCAGAGCTATCTTAAATCGACAGTTCATTATCTGTCATCTTTTTAGGGAACAGTTGTCCCCCTCCTTCATTGGAGCAGCCTGACATATATATACTACTTCTATTCATGTTTATGCCATGTTTTTGAATGGCCATACAAATGCTTGGCGAGTCACTACAATAACTATGAATATTCTAACAGTTCTGCTCAGTCATTGTAGTAGTTTTTCATTTTGGGGGGGGATTAGCATAGCATAGAAAAATCAGGATTAGATATACCAAAACATGCCAAGAATAACATTGACTCCTTAACAATTTTGATGAGCATTTTCCCCATCAAAGAACATAGTCATTTTGTTATTGGAATGGGGAATGTTCCTCAATTTGGGTTATTACAACAAATGCAAATTTGAATAAAATAAAGTTGAGTTTAATTCATGAGTTTTTCAAATTCTCTTCGAAAAGTATTTAAATTGATGTTTCAAATGTTGGGTTTTAATTTTCAAAGGGATTTGTTTCTAATTCACATATTGGCAACAGCGCCTATATCAATTTGAAATAATTTATACGCACTTAGATATTCTACTTTAAAAAAGGAAAATTATCTTTTGTAGGAAAGCATGTCCACTAAAATGCCACAGTTATAACGTTTTCACCCCATTTAATAACTCAAGAATACATAAAAAGGCAGAGCATTCAATAACGATGCCAACTCGTCAACGTAACAAAAGGAAGTGTTGGCGTGGTTGGATTTTCCAGCCATATTGATATTACCGAAAATCAGTTATGCCAACCTAAATACCAACTTAACTAAGGGCGCTAAATTCAAATTATAGGAAAATGGCTACAACTCGGCCTATCCTGACATAAGATCGTCCTCGATCTAACAAATTTTAATAGTATACTGTAACTTAAGTTCTGATGACACAAGAATAACATAACATTAAATAAAGATGTACATAATACATAATGAAATAATATATAATGTAATACAGTGTGTCACTTACTTTCTAATACATAACTAATGTCATTACACAACATTGACATTTTTTTTTTCTAATCATAACATTTTCATAAAATGGTGAGCTCATAAGATGATTTAACTGGAGATCTGCTATTACATAATCGCAGCCAGTTTCTGATAAAATTATCTAAAAGTGAATTTACTCAATACTATAGGCTTTCATTCTAGAAGCGTCGATGACGCCGTCATATGGAATCTGAGAGTTTTGGAACCATATGATGTCCTCCACGACATATCTATCATTTGGCAAAATAGATTTGATCACATATGGCCCCTTATACTTCGGTATTAATTTTGTATTCACTCCTGGAGTGGTGTCGACATTAGATATCATTACATATTGGCCTACCCTGTATGTTTGTGCCTCTTTATGCTTTTCATCATAGTACTTTTTGTTCTTTTCTTGTGCCACTTCTATTCTTTGAGAAGCACTACTTCTTAAATCTTCTAATTTTTCTGATTGATTAAAATCATGGGATACTAGAATATCTCTTAGATTGTCGTGTACCTTACCTAACTGATTCCTATCAAACAATTACTTCGATGGGGTTTCCCCAGTTGATCAGTTGACAGTGTTATTAATGTAAAATTCAACATCATTCAATAATTTATCCCAATTGGTTTGCTTTTCATCGACCATTTTTGCTAGTAGCGGAGTGAGTAACCTATTCATGCGCTCAATCTGTCCATTTGCCCTTGGCGCTCCAGAAGCTATTAATATATGCTGAATATCTTGCCCTTTCAAAAATTCTTTAAATTCATGTGACGTAAAGCAAGTTCCTTTATCCGATATTATTATTTTTGGGCGACTATAATTAGAAAAATAACTTTGTAAATGTTTTATAATTTCATTAGTGTCTGTGTTTTTGCATCCATAAAACTTTATAAATTTAGAAAAACCGTCAATTATTTCAAAAATATGTTTGTTCCGTCCAACCTTCCCCAAAGGACCATAATGGTCTATGTGAATTGCTTCGAATGGTAATTTTCCCTTAGGAATATTGTGTAAATACCCCTCTTTTTTCCCTGATTTAGCATTAAATTCAATACATTTTAGACAGTTAATAATATGTGCTTTAATTTTTTTGTTTCATCTCTGGAAACCAATAAGTTCTCTTGATAAGTTCTAGGGATTTGTCAAGTCCAAAATGACCCATTTCGTTATGATAAGTGTGTATAATAGGGTATTCCATTTCTTTTGGAACATAAAATAAAATTTTGTCTTTTATTTTACGATACAATAATCCATTCCGAAGTTCAAAAAAAGGATGCTCCGATTCTTCCAAAATTTCTCGAATTTTAACGATATTGCTATCACCATTTTGTTTCAAGGCTAACGTTTGATGAATATTATTGCCTTCTAAAACTAAAATATTGCTTACTCTACTTAAGGCGTCAACATGTTTCATTTGTTCACTAGATCGGTGTTCTATCGTATAATCATAATTTTGTAGTAAAAGACACCAACGCATAATACGGGGATTGATGTCTCTTTTCGCTAAAGATAGTTTGAAGCTATTGCAATCAGTTATAATTTTGAAAGATATTCCTTGAAGGTAAATGTGAAATCGTTTCAGTGAGTACACTACAGCCAAACATTCTAATTCGTAACTATGGTAGTTAGACTCATGGTCAGTGGTTCTTTTACTAAAGAAGAATACTGGATGAAACTTTCCGTCTGATTGTTTTTGTAGTAAAATGGAACCAAATCCATGCATACTTGCATCGCAATGCAATTCTGTTTCCATAAACGGGGAGTAGATAGCCAATATTGGTTTGGATATTAATCTTTTCTTCAAAATTTCGAAGGCGTTCAAATGTATGCCACTAAATTCGAATTTATTATGCTTCTTTATCATATCATATAACGGTTTAGCAATTATTGAAAAGTTCTGAACAAACCGACGAAAATAACTTGCTAACCCTAAGAATCGGTGCAATTGCTTCGCATCATTTGGTACTGGGTAAGTTTCTATTGACTTGGTATTATCTCCATTAGGACTAATTCCGTCTTTGTTAATATGGTACCCTAAGAAATCGATTTCTTCTTTCAAGAAAGTACATTTGTCTAGTCTAAGTTCAAGCAGGTTGTCGGTTGATAAAATAAAAACTTCTTTTAGTATCTCTAGGTTTTCATTTACTGTTTTCGTTGCGATTAATATGTCATCAAAATAGATAAGTACCTTATTCAGTTTTAGCAGATCCTTGAAGATTTTATGAATATATCTAGAAAATGTAGAAGGACTTGAACTAAGGCCAAAAGGGGCCTTGCAAAATTCAAATTGCCCGGAAGGGGTGATGAATGAAGTAAACTTCATCGATTCTTCGTCTAACGGCACATGATGGAAAGCATTCCTCAAGTCTAATTTTGTTAAAAACTCCTTGCCTTTCAATTGATCTAAATGATCATCTACTAGTGGAATTGGGAATTGATCTTTCACTAAAATTTTGTTTATTGTTCGATAGTCAATGCACATATGGTATTCACCGTTTTTCTTTTTCGTAAGCACTATGGGTGAACAATAAGGGGAATCACTTTCTCTTATAATATTTCTTTCTGAAAGATCAGTTATAATTTCATTTAAGGCGTGTTTTTCAACAAATGACAATCTTTTGGGTCTTGAACTGAAAGGTTCAATTCTAGTTAAAGTAATATGCATCTTAAAATCAAATTTAGGTTTATTGGGCCTAATCACATTCAAGTAATAATTATTAAATATGTTTTTGGTTTTGAATCGTTGACCCGGTGTTGAAGAATGTCCTATTGCTATTTCTACATCATTACATGAATATTCTATTGAAAGTATAGCTGAAATATAAGAATTATTTTGTGTGGAAATCCTATTTAAAATCTGCACTTCCCTATCTATTAATCTTATTTTTCTTATGTGCTCATCACCTATAAAATCTCGCCCTAACAGACAATTAAATGACATAGTTTCCTTAGGCATGACATAAAATATGATTTCATACTCACTATCATTAACAAAAACTTTCTCAGTGAATAAACCAAGTACCTTAAGTCTTGAGTCATTAATACCCTTAAGTATACAATTGGGTTCTAGATAAGGTTCAATTCGATTACGTGGAATAATGGTCTCGTTAATTAGACTAACAGGACTGCCGCAATCCTCCCTTATAACTAAACTAGGAAATGTTACCTTAATCGTATAAGCTTTGGGTAAAATTCTCTCCTCTACTACAGATATTGAATTAGGCACTGACGGGATCATACTGGAAATTGGAGATGCTGAATGGTCTCTGACTTCTTGGTCCACCAGATGTGTTGAACTGCTACTGCCTGGATTGCGAGCATGCCGCGAAGTTTCAGGACATCGCTTAAGTTGGTGATCGTTGGAGCCACATTTGAAACAGGAGCCCCTCTCTCGTTTCGGCTTGCTGCATTCGCTAACAACATGTCCCTCTTCATAATAGTTGAAGCATTTCACTTTTGATCTACGCATCACAGTACCGGATTCTGTTCTGGGTACAAAAGTACCACTTGCTGAATGAGTTGATCCTTGCGGCGGAGCGACATAAAGTTCAGTTTTCACTTGTCCATAACGTAATCGTCGTTCATTGTTTAAACTTTCATATGTCATTATGTCCCTGTATAGATCATCGACATCAACATGTGATTTGGCCAGTATCATCATAGCAATCTCCCGGGAAAATAGGCCTACGACAATTTGTTCTTTTTGTGCATCAAATTCTAAATTAAGCTGTTTACATAACTTAACTTTCTCATGGAAATAGGTGTTGATATTTTCCCTCGGACCTTGGGCTCTCGACTGCATGGATTTCCAAAGGGAGCTTAAATTGTTCTCGTGTATAAAGGTATGTCTAAACTCTTCCCTAAACACGGGCCAGGTAGTGAGCTTGTCCCTCCTCGCCTCATACCAATGTAATGCTGCTCCTACCAAATGAGACCTAGCCGTCTCCAAAGTAAATGAGGGAGGCCATTTGTGGAGTGTTGCAGTTGTTTCCACATTTTCAATCCATCTTTTGCTCAAAGATAGATTTTCTCCATTAAAGGTCTAAATACTCTTCGAAAAATCAGGCATAATGTTATAATTTCGAACACTATTACCTTGAGTCTGGTTTTTCAATAATTGGATCATCATGGCATTTTGTTGGAGTACCGCATTCATAGTCGCCATTAAACTTGCCACGTCTACATTTTGATTATTTACTGGATTAGCCAGAGGTTGATTTTCTCTACTATTGTTAAATGCCGTATTTTCAAAGTTTTCGAAGTTGTGCAGGGGTTTCTTTGTTCGTCGTCCATCTTAAGAATTTCTTTATATTTCCTATATCCAATATCACCGGTAAAATTCGTATTCACAATTATTGTTTTCTTCTAAAATTGACAAAAATCTCACTTCTGAAGTTTGTAGGGCCTGTCCACTAAATTGATAAACACTTTATAATGTTTTCATCCCATTTAATAACTCAAGAATACATAAAAAGGCAGAGCGTTCAATAACGATGCCAACTCGTCAACGTAACAAAAGGAAGTGTTGGCGTGGTTGGATTTTCCAGCCATATTCACATTACCGAAAATCAGTTATGCCAACCTAACTACCAACTTAACTAAGGGCGCTAAATTCAAAATATAGGAAAATGGCTACATTTTCTTTGAGAAGTGTTAAGAGAGTTTCTTGTGCCTCCTGTAGCTCTACAAATCTTCAAAAAATCTGGAAACCCACCATTTGAGAAACAAATATTTATCAAATGTTTAATCATCTTATCACTAACTATTTTGATTATTGTTGGGCTAATGTTGTATGGTCCCATACTTGCGTTTCTTAGACAAGAAATGACATTTGAGACTTCTGTTTTATTTGTTGGTCTTAAGAAAACTAAATCTTTAACAGATATTTTTAATAGATCTGACCCTGTTTCACTTGAAACAGGGGTGGGATATTTGCTATTAGTTTGTCTATTAGATCAGTGGGAAAATCGTAGGACAGTAGCCAGGCAGTTCGACATGGGTGCTTTGGTCACTCTCTCAATTGACCAGTGTGTGAGTCAGTGGTTCAAGCCGCTGGCTAAGCGATCGATTCTCACTTGCTATCGTCCAACTCTTGTTAGGAATCACACATTAAGGGGTAAGATCCCGTTAGTCCTTACCTAGCATAAGTTCCGACTTCGAGGGTTGTCGTTCATAGTGTTGGGACAGCTGGTTAACAGAAAACATATTTTAAACATATATTATTTAGGAAAAATTTTCAATGGGAAGCGTGTTGATAAATTATAGTGTATCCTTTTTGTCTGTACTATGTCAAAACATTAACATTTTTATTCAAATTTAGTAGTTTCCCTCATAAAGGTTTTATCTGCAATTTTTATTTTACAGGGAGTTGGGAGTGAAAACCCAAAAATGTTTATAGGACTTATTTTCAGTGTAATAAATTGAATTAAAATTGATTCTTTTTCAGAAATCCTGCAAAAGAACTGATGAGATTGTGGGCCTGTAATACAGAATGAAACATCAACATGGAGATACACTTCTGGATGCAGTAGGTGGTAGTATATCAAGGATTCATATGAGTTACTTGGAATGTGATTTCTATTTTCATTGATGTAAATATTTTATATCGTTTTTAGTGCGACATATTTTCCCATGTAAATGATTGAAATAAAAGTACATGAATTTGTTTGGAAGTCAGTAAATCCTACACAGAAGCTTATTGGTCAAGTATTGAATCAGGAATCGATTTATAATGCTTCTCTGAGGACCAATATTGTCACAGCTGATACATGCCAAATATCTTCTATTGCGGGAGTCGATAGAAGGATTCTTATGTGTACAATTCGATTCTATACTAAGAAGAAATTTATTGATGAAGGATAATTTCATTGTTTTACCTGTTGGTACAGCTAATGTTATTTTTCCAAAATTTTGAATTGCAAAATTCACACATAACACTTATTTTTCCATAGGTTTTTGAAGCCAGAAGTTTCACTTTATCATTTTCAAAATGGCTTTGGATATATGGAATTTAATATTGTTGACAAAATATCAATAACAAACATTAACAGGCGTAATGAATGAGTGCATTAGTACGTGTTTATAAAATTTCAGTTTCCTTTTCAAATTATCTATATGTGATTAATAAAAATCGATAAATGTAACAAACAAACATTATTATATTTTTCAATAATTTATTTAAGAAGACAAATGAAATAATTACTTACAAGATACCATGAAATGAAAGAAAATGACAAATTCAAATGAACGAAAAGTGTACATAATAGTTTTCTACTTTATTCAATAGGATATATTGCCTCCCTTAGCCCTTCTGTAGGCTTTCACTCTTCTACCCATGGTGTCGATAAGGTTGTCTATAACGTTCCGAGGAACATTGTTCCACTCTTCCAATATAGAATTTCGAAACTCTTATAAGCAGTGAGATGGATCATTTCTTGTATGCAACCTCTTCGAAATGTAATTCCAAACATGTTCTATCGAATTCCTGTCTGGTGAGTTCGGTGGCCAATCCATCCTTTCAATTCCTTTTTCTCCCAGAGCGTTTTGCATAGCCAATGTTCGATGTGGTGGGGCATTATCATCTTTAAATACACGATACAGTTGATGAGACATAATTTGAATATTGACTTGAATTAGATTGAGGATTGTAGTCTGTAGAAAATTGCTGTGCGGAAGTCGATGGTGGAGTTGACATTTAAAAAAAAACATGTGAAGTTTGCTGAATCGTAATATCAGTTACGAGATGAATCACTCTTATAAATGATTCTCTTTTAGAAAAACAGATGTGAAATGTATTGTTTTATATTTGTTATGCAATATAACTCAATCTTATGAAGTGGAATAAGTTTTTCATACTGAAATAACATTTTTTGAATGTGTCTAAAAATCGCAAGATACATAATTCTCTTTCAGAAGAACAGATGTGAAATGTAATGTAATTTTATATTTATGGAATATAACACTTGATCTTATAAAATGGAATTTGTTGGTCATACTGAAATACAACTTCTTGATTGTCTGAAAATTGCAAGATACATGATTCTCTTTCAGAAGAACAGATGTGAAATGTAATGTAATTTTATATTTGTTATGAAATATAACACTCGATCTTATAAAATGGAATTTGTTGGTCATACTGAAATACAATTTCTTGATTGTCTGAAAACTGCAAGGTACATGATTCTTTTTCAGAAGAACAGATGTAAAATGTATTGCTGTAATTTTATATTTGTTATGAAGTATAACACTCGATCTTATACAATGGAATATGTTGGTCATACTGAAATATAATTGCTTTAATGTGTCTAAAAATCGCAAGATACATGATTCTCTTTCAGAAGAATGAACGTGAAATGTATTGCTGTTATTTTATATTTGTTATGAAGTATAACACTCGATCTTGTAAAATGGAATATGTTGGTCATACTAATATACAATTTCTTGATTGTGTCTAAAAATCGCAAGATGCATGATGTTATGATGAAATAACATTAACGGAAAAACAGATTTTAAACAGATTTTAAACAGATTTTCAAAGTACTCTATCTTATAAAATGGAATATGTTTGTCATATTGAAATATAATTTTGAATGTTTCTAAAAATCGCAAGATACATGATTCCCTTTCAGAAGAACAGATGTGAAATGTATTGCTGTTATTTTATATTTGTTATGAAATATAACACCCGATCTTCTAAAATAGATTATGGTGGTCATACAGAAATACAATTTTTTGAATGTGTCTAAAAATAGCAAGATACATGATTCTCTTTCAGCAGAATAGATGTGAAATGTATTGCTGTTATTTTATATTTGTTATGAAGTGTAACACTCGATCTTCTAAAATAGATTGTTGGTCATACTGTAATGCAATTTTCTGAATGTATCTAAAATCGCAAGATACATGATTCTCTTTCAGAAAAACAGATGTGAAATGTATTGCTGTTATTTTATAATTGTTATGAAATATAACACCCGATCTTCTAAAATAGAGTATGTTGGTCATACTGAAATACAATTTGTTTAATGTTTCTAAAATCGCAAGATGCATGATTCTCTTTCAGAAGATTGAATGTGAAATGTATTGCTATTATTTTATGTTTGTTATGAAATATAACACTCGATCTTGTAAAATGGAATATGTTGGACATACTAAAATACAATTTCTTGATTGTGTCTAAAAATCGCAAGATATATGATGTTATGAAATAAAGTACTTTAGCTTATAAAATAGAGTATGTTGGTCATACTGAAATACAATTTTTTGAATGTGTCTTAAATCGCAAGATACATGATTATCTTTCAGAAAAATAGATGTGAAATTTGCTATTATTTTATACTTGTTATGAAATATAACACCCGATCTTCTAAAGTAGATTATGTTGGTCATACTGAAATACCATTTTTTGAATGTATCTGAAATACATGATTCTCTTTTAGAAGAATGAATGTGAAATGTATTGCTGTTATTTTATATTTGTTATGAAATATAACAGTTGATCTTATAAAATGGAATATGCTGGTCATACTGAAATACAAGTTTTTGAATGTGTCTAAAAGTCGCAAGATACATGATTCTCTTTGAGAATAACGAATGTGAAATGTATTGCTTGCTGTTATTCTACAGTGTGACCCATTTTTAATGGAAACACCCCCCTAAAATTTGAAGTTGTAAATCGATTTTAAAAATTTTTTTTAATGTCAAATACTAAGAGGTCTACCTTGGGAGAAAATTTAAAATGTTTATTGAAGTTTCAGGGCATACAAATACATCGGTATGCACAGTTTTGGCCTGAGCCTTACGTGAAAAATATATGAGTGGTTGAAATATGAC
>WOGP01003088.1:0-15200 GCA_015342065.1 Leptinotarsa undecemlineata
TCTTGTACATTATAGTATGATCTGTCTCTTAAAAAACTTTTCACAGCTTTCCTGAAGCACTGTAAAAATTTTATTTCTGTTATATGGGATTTTGCAACCATTATAGAGAATGGAATCTCTTATGAGTGATGTCCTAGGTATTGGCAACTTAATGTTGTTGGATTGCCTTGTCACATAATGGGTTGGTGAAGATTGAAATGTGTTAGAATATTGTTTAATAAAACAAACTGTTTCCATTATAAAGATACAAATCACAGGTACCTGAAATGAAGGTACTTTATATTGTAGAATAACTTATGTTAAGCATTGAATATGTAGAATTAGTTAGTAAAGACGCGCCCGAAGAAGCTATTGTATGGCGAAACACGTGCTGCGTTTTTGTAAGATCGTTCAGTGAAAATCTCACAATAAAGTGTTTTTTGTATACGTTACAACAAGTTGTATATTTTTTAAGAAGAGTGAACGGAACGCTCATAAAATGCCATTATAACTAACTCATCTTTTGAAAAAATGGCTTTTTAATAACTCATTAGCTAGAAAAAAGTTTGTAAAACTATTTTTCTCTAGAACAGAAAAAAATTCGCACACTGTCCAGACGAAATCCATGTAACATCGGAATAATTTTATTGACCTAATTTAAAAATATTCTTGAAATTATGCAGCACAAGGCTACATAATATTATCGATTAAAAAATCTATGAACCAATTTGCCATCATTATTACATCTCCCATAAGGGAAACTACTGATTACGAGTCCCAACGTTGCGATGAAGCGAACTCGATCTGATTTGAACGAAATTACCATCGTTTTGAGTTCCAATCATGAAATGAACTCGCTTCCATTAAGGTCAATGCAGTGCCAATAAAGTAGATATTGATCTAGTTGGATTATTTCAACTAATCAACTATCAGAGACTTGTGCTTTGCAGTAGGTGTTTGATTAATCAAATTTAATGTTAAAATTGTGTTTTTAAAACACTCATAGAGTGTTTCTCCTTTTTTAGATCTTTCGATGTGCTGAAAAATTTTGTGGAAAACGTATGAGATATACATTTTTTAGATTTTATAAGTCTGATTAACACTATGAACTTAACGATAAACTAGAGGTTTGAAAACAATATTTTCCTATCTTCAGAAGTTAACTGATCTCAAATCCATGTAATTGCCGGAACAGACCGATTACAAAATTTGAAAAAAAAGTCGATGCTATTAGTTCAAAATTGGAGAGAACAATACCCGGACTGGTAGCCCGTAGTCGAATAAATTTGAAGTACAAATCCTAGTCACGGATCATGATGGAAAACTGTTTAGAGGTCACAATACTGGGATTATTTACAAGCCAGTTGATGGACCACGCTACACTGTCAGATTGGCCAAGGCCAAAGGAGAGCCTCTGACATCCGCCGGTGTTTCAGTTCCTTTCGGCCACTTCACGTTGGAAATACTAAAAGCAGCATCAACACCAGGATACAAGAACACAAGCGTATCTGTAACTTCATGCAACTGAAAAAATTGGCAATTGCGGAACATGTACATGTTCTAGCAGAAACAGACTACGTGATAAGATACGGAGAAGTTTTTCTGTCTCATTCAACGCATCACCACAACTCCATAGGGATGCCATTGCAATCTATTGTCATCCCGACAATTTTAATAGACATTCCACTGGCAGCATACGTGTCAATAACGTGGACCCATCAGAACAATACAGTAACAGCAATCAGTTTTGAGATCCTAGTCTGAAATAACGATAAAATATATTTATTAGTCAGGCATATTTTTATTTTTTGATTTTAGTGAAATCAAAATTAAAAAAAAAAAAACGACCACTTCTCTCCCAATAATATTGATTGCCGTTCACTTTGTTACCCTTTTTTGAAATTCTCTCTTAGCCGTCGAATATCGTTGACCATAAAAGATATTATCAAAAAAAGGTATACAAAGTTCATAACAAGTCTGTCACACTTTAGTCGCAATTGACAAAATAGTTTAAACTTTCACGGCTGAGGTTTTCAGTGTCACTGTTTTTCGAGTTTGAAAGCCGTAGATTTTTGGAATTTCTTCCTGACGTTTCGATGACGCAAGACGCGAGACGGAAATCAATAACTTTTTGAGATTAGGGGAAACAGACAAGACACAACATACCTCTACTAGTATCCTTCGTTTCTCACTTAAAAAGACAGGAAATCCTGAAGAGTGGCCCAAAATTAAAAGGTACTAAAATAGTATTAGTCGAAGATTTATCAAAGGAAGAATTAAACGATAGAAAAATTCTGCTGGAAGGTCCCAGAGAGGCTAAATCTAATAAAAAAAGGCAACGGCGTACACAGTAGCAGACTTATTAGACCAGGAAGACAGTGACTTTCCCCTTACTCAAAAGAGAAAAGTAATAAGTGAACCTCCAACACCGACCCCAAGGAAAGTTGAAGAACAAAAGCAATATTTCCCTGAATCGAATAATACTGAATTCAGGAAACAAATAGGAGAAGAAGATAAAAAATCTTAGAAAGAATTCAAGAAATCCAGTAGAAAGGCAACTCCAAGTAGTTTGGGAAACCTTCAAGACGAATGTAGACCCGGGAGGAAGGTTTAGAATTGAAAAATACAAAGATCTAATTATTTACACATGAATGAAGATGAATCCATATCTAAATAACTTTATAATTGAAAATGTAGCAACTAAATTGCCTAATGAAACTTCTAAATTAACTGAAAAACTCAAATGTTCTTAATAACATAAGAAGTCTCAATTAAAAATAAAAATGTCTATTACCCTTTAGAAAACTAAATAAATAAATACTTCCTTGAATTTTTACATAATTATATCTAAGCAAGTTCATATGTTTTCGTTATTGTATTCTATTATATCACCCTCAATGTGTATGTATATAATCTTATCAATCATCCTTATATGAATCTGTATATTATAACCCTTAAATATTACTTCTAATATGTATGTATGCTTTAGTGTAAATTGTATTTATCCCACGCACAGGCTTGACCTTCTGTGGGTTCCTATATTTATTTACCAAATGTCTTATATTTTACAATTGTACATTTCATTTTAGTAAATAAATATTATTATTATTATTATTATTATTATTATTATTATAAACTTGATTTCCTGGTGAAAAGGACCATCTCAGTCTTCTTGGGATTGATCGACAATGTCCCTACATGTTTCACTACACCATGTTTCTATTCATTTGAGCCCATCCTGCGCTATATCGCACAGTGTGTTCACAAATTTATCAGTCTACAAGATAACTGCATATGTCATCTGAATATGCAGCCGTGTAGAATTCATTATTGTTGAGGTGATTAATCAGGGTATCGAGAACTATATTCCAAAGAAGGGGCGATGAGACCCTTCCTTGTGGACATCCCCTCATGACCAGTCCTCTCACTGTGATGTTTTCTTCATTGATACTTATTGCTCTACTAGAGAGCATCTTGTGTATCCATTCTCTTACTACCAGAGGTACATTTCCGGAGTATAGTTGCTGGATAGTTGTTGGAAAGGTTGTTTTATTAAACGCTCCTTTGATATCTATGAATACATCTATGAATATATAATGTATCGTACTGTATTGACATTTACCTTGATTTATGGTTTTACAGTTATAGAAGGTCTGAATTACTTTTATCTTCATTGGCAGTTTTTCATGGAAACTATTAAGCTCTAACTCACATAAGAACCCTTCTATATACCAAAAGTTGCTGTGTTGTGTTCCTAATACTTCCCTTGAAACAACCCCCGAATTGCTTCGATATAACAGGGTCGATTTTTCTTCGGAAACTCAATCCAGAAACCAAACAATAGCCACCCATTCATCGAATGTGTGCCTCGAATTCATTTGTATTGTTCTTGCACGTATTTCTCCTTCAGGAAAGGCATTAAAACAACACAAATTCTCTATGGTTTCGAGAAGATAAAAAGCCTTTTAAAGTGCGATTTAAAACCCAGTGAATGGCACTGAAAAAACCTCTCGGCCATTGGCTACACTTATTCCGCTGAAAAATGTTTCAGTTTTACGTGCATTCGTGCTAAATTGAAGGGACCCGATCGATTGGAAGTGTTTCTTTTGTGGAAACATTTTATATTCAATGGTTCCATTTCAGGCATTACGAGCGGCACAGAGAGCTATTTAAAATTTAAAAGTTTCGAGTGAATAGACAGGTCTTGACGCATTAGATATCACACGGAGTTTTATGAGTGTTTTTTTAGAAGGGCCTTTTTATGTAAAACGAAACCTTACTGAATAATTTGACTTTAATATACATTGAATTTTTCTCTTTCTTGCATTTATCTTGCTATAGATGAATCGATTTCGCTTTTGTGACTGAAAAATTCATGTGTAAGGTTGTTCGATATGTTGCTTTTAAAAGGGGGTAAAAACTTTCTCACTTCGTTATTATTATTAGAAAAACGATCAGTTATACTGAAAATTTACAAAGTATCGTTCAAAAGGTTTTTAGAATAAATGAAAATTTGTCCAAAACAAGCATAATTTTAACAAAGTGATTCGTAAAAGGTGAACAGTGGGCCGGGTTGTAATGTGACCCTTGTCACTGTCCATTGTTCCCACGCCACACTGCTAATTCCAGTTTTCGAAACCATCTAATCTCATCATTTTCATACAGTTTTCATTTATTCTATGACTATCCTCCAAGGTATGTTGGGTGACTCTAGATTAATTTTTTGATCTCCGAAATCAGATATGTGCTGCATGTTCTATAAAATGAGTTTCACTCGCTTGCTTAGTTTGACCGATATACTTTTTTGTCACAGTCATCACACAGTTTATTTTATATATATAAACGAAATGTACTGAACCGTATTAACCATGCGGATAGCTGTATAGCGGGGTAACTATTGACTGTCCAATCTTCTCCGAGAATATAGCCGTGAAGTACCGGAAGTGTACTTCGGTGTCACTTGGTGCATTGACAAAGTCCTTAGTCATAAACTCAACCGAAACTAAATCCAACCAAAATCCTCAAGGATATACATAGAACGGAGATGAGAGTGATGGCTCTGATTCTGAAGTAATTAGAAACAGAGGAAATACAGGGCATAATACTATGTTTATTGTTCATCATAAAATGAATATACAGTGTGACAATTTAAAAACTTGTAATGTGCTAATGTTCCAAACAGAATATGTTACCAAAATATTGTTAAAACCAGCTTGAGGTAAGGCAGAAATGAAATGAGACAAAAAGAACTTACCCCCATCCAACCCCTAGATCCAACCTAAGCCAATTGAAAAAAATTAAACAGAACACCCCTACCTGTTATACATCATTGAAAAACTTATGAAAAATGCTATCTAATGGTATTATTAACGATTATTCAGGACGTTGAAAATAAATTAAATATCAACTTATTTGCCGTTTTTGCAAAAAAAGTTGTATAAACTGTATCTAACTGTTTCTCGGGGTCATTTGCAGTCCATACTTTTTTTGTTTAAATGGGATATTTGAATGTTATAACCATCAGTCACTTGTACCATAAGTAACGCCATTCAGCTAAAGGTGTCACCATGGTTTACAGTATACGTAAGAGCGGAGATAATTTTTATATTTCGGTCACAGAACCAGTGTTATTTACGAACAACACAACGCATTTATGAGAGGCATCCTGACATGTGTACATCCGTGATTTAGTATAAAAGTTTTGTGGAACGGAATTGTGGTAAAATAAAGAAGGTGTTGCTCCAATATCTTCGAATGAAGCCAATTTGGGGTCTTTGGAAAATTGCATTAGATTCTACCGCATCAACTCATATATATATATATATATATATATATCATATTGTAAGTTTTTGAATTTCCATACTGTATAAATAATATCTACTTTTTTTCCATAACTATTAAAGAACTGTTTTGGTCCTTTAAGATTTTAATATTCCATTTTTCATTTTTTACCATTTGAAAGACAATCTGATCACAAAGAAACCATTTTTTTCTATTTTGAATTGTAGATTGTACCATTTTAATTTATATTCTCTATTGACACAAATCTGGAATGAAATTTAGAAAGGGTCTTTTCATGCCTGGCATCAGATAGAGACCACGTTGTGGCGATTCGAGAAAAATTGAGAGTCATCCATTAGAATAAATTTTATCTTTTGGCTTCTGCTCAACAAAATCATGAAAAGCAAAATCATCAAAATAAAAAAAGCAAAATCATAAGAGCACAAAAGCATAAAAAGCGTGCAAGCTTCAAAAACATACAAGCACACAAATATCAAAGTATAAGAACCACAAATAACATAAAAACAGGAATAAATTGGAAACAACAAGGACATCGTCTTGGACGTGTCTAGCTGCACTGTGAAACATAGGTCTGAGGTGGCTACTGCTGAAGACTGCCGGAATTCCAGCTCTCAAGAATCAGAAGAGTATCTTATAGTGGAATTGCCTGGTGACGGAAGGATTCATAGAAAACGGCTCAGGCGAAGCTCTGTGACTTACAAAGACAGGTTTGTCTGACCATCAGTGATGCCATCAGTACCACACTATCAGCAGCCATGGATATACTGCTAGATTTACCTTCCCTTCACATTTTACTGGATAGAAAGGCTAGATGGACTGCATATAGCACATTGCCAATTGCACAAATCAATATAGTGCAGGGTGCAATAGACTGTTGTTGACACTGATAGTCACAGCATTCTGGCAACCAACTGGCAACTACGAACTGCCTTGTAAAGTATTGTTATCGAGTAGAGAGGACTGGATCCTCCGGGAGAAGGAAATATTAATAGCAGTTAGTTGTTGGGTCACAGATGCATGAAAAACATCTTCCGGTTTTGGTGCAGGTGTTTTCAGTCGCAGAACCAGGAAAGAGATTATCCTGTCTAGGAACCTATGCGACTGTATTTTAAACGAAAATTTACACTATTGAATTGTGTGTGGAAAGATTGGAAGAATCCAACCTCATACACAAGTTAATAAAATATTCTCGGACAGACAAGTAGCGTTGGAGGCTCTTGGCTCCTACCGAGCAACGTCTAAATTGGTAGCAAATTGCCAAAAACGACTATCCTCGATAGGAAGACTTAACAGATTGTCTCTGGTCTGGATTCCTGGCCATACTGGCCTGGGAGGCAATGAAGCTGTTGAATCCCCTGCAAAAGAGGGTGGTGAGCAGGTTCATCGGACCAGAACCTGTCAGTGGCATCGCTTTAGGCTTTGCTAAACAAACATTGAACACCTGGATGGCAAGAAGATATAATGACTTCTGGCAGAATCAGGATTGGCTTACACCAAGGCGTTTAATCACCCTTCAAAGCTTGATACCAAACAGTTGTTGGACTACAGTAGGGGTGAACTACGATATCTAACAGACCTTCCTATAGTGTGGACAGTCTTACTGAAGTAAAACTAAGAGGTTATTGACAGTCCTAATTGTAGAACACAACAAAAACATCCTGCGTTAAGTTTTTTAGAGTTTGGCAGAGCCGTACTCTTACCATCTGACCTGAAAGACCACTCACCATACAAACTAATTGGCTTTGTTAAGAAGCTGGGTTTATTTGTTCGAGTGTGAATAGGTGTGAGCCACAATAAACCCTTGCGGCTTGCAGTGGAGGATCGAATAGACTCACTCACTTGGGACCTAACCTAACCTTGGTTTCTGGAAATAGGATTCCGATCATAAGTTGTAAGATTTACTGCATTCGACCCTAGATTGAGATCGTGCATTTTGTTTCTTTTCCTATTGAAGCAATCATTGCAAATAGTAGAAAATTTCAGAACTTTGACACTCACATTTCTTTATCCTGATTTGACTAAGTTGGTCTACAGCAGCGATACTCAACGTGTGGCCCGCCAGCCTTTTCTATGCGGCCCTCTAGCGGCTCTAGGCTTTTCTGCAGCCTGAATGCTAATACAATATTTTTAGATTATTTGACAATAGTATTTTCTGATAACGACACAAAAATGTGTAGGGGTTTTTGATCCAAATCGAATACCGTGGTCGAACACTACGAAATAAAGGAATGTCTTTTATTATTGGAAAATCCCTGGCACTTAGAAGTAGCCACTTCTTTACAACTTGCGGCATTGGGATTTGATATTGCAAAATTATTGGATGAACTAATTGATTTTAAAAATGATACAAATCTGGAGGCAATTTTTAAAAAAAACAGAGAGGTGAAAAATCATGAGGAATTCTTGAAAATGGAACCGGAAAATTACAAAACACTAAAAATTGCGTACACTTGCGTACCTGTGCGAATCCTCATATTCAAAAATGAAATATGCGAAAAATGTTTATAGATCCCCAGGTGATTCGCACCTGGACGACGTTTTGGGAGTAGCATGTAGTAATTATGTGCCAGATTTATCAGAAATTGTAAATAGTTTGCGTCAATGTCAAACATCACATTAATTTTTAAATAAATGGTTTATTTTTACAGTTGCGTTGTATTGTATTTTACATACAACGTCTAACTCTAATAACGCAAAACCTGTAAGTAGTTTGTTAAGTTCAGTTTTATTATTGTGGCCCGCAATGTCTAGCAGGAGCGACTATGTGGCCCAAGGGGAAAAAGGTTGAGTACCACTGGTCTACAGTGTTCAAAAGGGCTACAGTACTTCTGTAAATTTCTGTGGATATAATCCGAATGAGAGCTTTCAATTTGGTAACCCTTTTCACCACTTATAATTGAATTTATATAAAAAATCAAGAACCGACCTGCGCCTTTGCATCCGCAATTCAAAAGCTAGTCATTCCAATTTGGCACATCAAAAAACGAGTGAGTAAGTTGCTTGTACAAACTCACCTTTTTACAGTAGTTCAGTATATCCATTTTATCTTTGAAGCATGTAGCCTTCGAATAAAGGTCAGACACCCATTCGCCCTGCTCGGTCATGTATTTCTGATGGTAGGCCTCTTGGCCGTGGATCCCTGAGTCACACAACATGGCTACTTGAGGTTCGAAATGGGAAACTGCCCCACTACTCCCTGGGCCACTACTGTCCTGGAGACCCTGTAACGAAATATAAAAGTGTAAAACAATCCTGTTGATTAGTTTCTGAATTGTAATCGTTTCATTTAGTCGGCAGTGTGAATATTTGGTTCAATTTAGTTCCCGTGGGGGCTGTAATTCTTTCAAATGAAAAGTACCTCCAGTTTTTGAAAATACCATCTGAAAATTGGATCAAAGTAAAATGAATGTTGAAGTTAATTGAATATAGATTTCAATTTGTGATCTTGTACAAGACTAACGTTTGAGAAAGTGATATGAGAGCTTCTAATAATTATTTTCAAAATATTGAACAAAAATCATTTTTCTATATGATATCAGAGGTTCAGGAAGGTTTCACCTTCCACATCTGAATGGAGTTCTGCATTATTTTTATTTTCATATTGCGTAAAAAATCTTTTCAGAGGTATTTGCTGAAACGTTTTATACAGAAATTATCAAGATAGATGTATTACAAAACGTATTCAAAACAGCTTTTTGGTTTTCTATTTCTCCTTCTATTGGAAACTTCCAAAGAAAGAACGAAAAGAAATCAATTACGTTTAAAATAAACTGTTCAAAAAAATTTATAGATCGTACACAGAAGTTTCATTCACTTACCAATTTTAAGAAAAAAATATGAAATAACTAATCTCACATGAGTATTGAAATACACGAAAGAGTATCCTTTCTAAACATTTTTATTTAGTTTGTACTCCAAACATCTGTTATGGAATTGAAACATATATCATTCACGGAAACACTACACAACAAAATATATGAAAAACCATTTATATAATATTTTACTTACATGGAAATCAATTACGACAGGTGGTTTCACTCCGAAACTTCAAGATGTACACCTTAAGAAAGACAGATTCCCATGCAAGTGAAATTTTATATCAATGTTTCCTAAATTACGTTATGTAGCGTATCTGTGAATGATCTCCGTTTCAATCCCATATTTTCAGATGATCAGAGAATATTCAAAGATGACAGAGGTGTGAAGACAACCCGTACACGGTAATTTGTGCTTGTTTCAATTCTGGCCAGAACCGACATTATTTTTTAATTTAAGGTTTCGTTAGGAATTCGTTGAATAACCCATTACGGTCTAGTGTAGCCTGATATACCTGCAAATGCATCTAGAATAATTAAGTGAATTCCTTTTTCATCAGATTAACGTCACCGATTAATCGTAAAAGCGACGTCACTGATTTATTATGATGAATCTGATGAAGATTGTTCTTAGTGAAAATAACAACAACTAGTGTTGACAATTCGATTATTATCGAAAAAAAAGCAAAGCCCCCGGAATACTTCCATAAGTTCCAAATTCAAACTTTGTTTCCAATTACATAACCTCACTTTACCTCCCACTACTGCTTGACAGTTGGCAGCTAACTGCAATTCATTAGATACGTCGAATTTGGTTTGTATATAACTATTAGAATTCCCCAATGTCCACTGATGACAAGAGAAAAAGTCTGATGAAATTAATCGATTGAAAACCGGAGAATACAAAGGAACACTCGGATTGATTTCCGCGCTTTCTATCTTCAAATTTAAATAAAACAAAGTGTGTGTGCGTTAGAATTCACTAATTCGTTTATTACATAGACATTATTGCTTGATCTATTAGCGGGCAGATGACGCTGTACGTAACCTCCTTGATATAATTCGAACTCATTTTATATGTATATTCTTCATTTAAAAATGTTTTTTTATCAACATCAACACACTTTATTTATGTATGTTTGTTCTTTGTAACTCCTCTTTCCCGTTTGAATAGTCGGGATCTGTATTTGACATAATTATCGATATTATTGCTTGATCTATTCGCAGATGGTAGATATCGATGTCTACCAGTGAGGATGACAGTGTACCATGTAAGTGCAATTTGTTACCATTCATTTAAAGTAGAACTCTTGTGAATGATATCTGACTCTATTCCATAAAAAATGTTTGGCATACAAACTGAGTAGAGAAAAGTATCTTCTGTATAATTTAGTGTTTATATAAAAGTATTTGTTTTGTAAGAATTTTTTCTTTGGTGTAATTTAATGTTTATATGAAAGTAGCTATTTCAGGAGGGCTTTCTTCCAGTTTTTATCTGAAAGTTACTTCTATGCATGATCTACACATCCAAATTCTCAAATTGATTACTTCCTTCCTTTCTTTGGAAGATTCCTACATTTTCTTGTATCGAGATAGAGTAGTAGAAAGCCAAAATCTTTCTATCCCAGTACATAAGTACTGTCACAAATATTTCTGGAAAATTTATTCAGAAATATTTCCCCGTATAAATACTCACTTTCATCATCTGAGGAAGCTAATTCAAACATTGTAGTATTTTAGATTTTGATCGGTCACCAAGAAATCTGCTTACTACAACCCACATTCTCTTCCTTTCAAATTAAGCCAGACAATGTACGTTTTTCTAACAGCTGCTGTGGTTATACCTGTATACAAGATCACTGGACTGATTGTTCGGTAACGAGTTATTTGCCCACACAGTCTACAGTGACAATAATAATATCTAGAAGTTTGTTCCAGTGGCGGATGCAATGAAATTAGTATAGGGGATTACATTTATTAGCAATATCAGACATTGAGTTTTGAAAACGTTGAGATGAGAAACTAAACTTTACACGCTTAGAGGACACCTGAATCGTCATCAAATCTCTACTCCTTGATGATGAATGCACGACCAGCTGTCGAAAGCGCTCGCATATAACCAATTCGAGTTATAACGTTTCAAATCCTTTTTGTAACATATATTAATATTGAAAAAACTTATAAATTATATAAAATATACCGAAGAAGGTACGTAGATTTTACAATATCAACAATTTAAAGATTTCATTTCATTTTCTCAGAGACAAATACAGTAAATACAACATTCTAAACATTAGATTTTATTTCAAATCTATTATTAAGGATACAAGGCTTTGCATATCTTTCAATACAATCTTCAGTTTATTTGTTTCAAGATCCCTGATCTGGCAAGATAGCTTGTTGTAGAATTCTGGAGTGTAATATAGTGAATCATTCCTAGATTTACATAGTCTACGATTATTCTTTCTTATATTGTCTCTTTTGTGCAGTGAGTATGTACATTGCTTTGAGTTTTGTATTGACTAATACTTTCACGTATATAGACAATGCATTCGTATATGTATCTTGACGGAATGGTCATGATTTTAAAATCAATGAATTTTTGTCTGACATCGGCACGATACCCCACGTTGGAAAGTAGAAAAATACCCGCATTGCTCTTCTCTGAATGCCAAATACTATGGATGCATGTGAGGAATGTCCCCATACTATCATCGCGTATGTACAAACTGACTGAATGAATGCTTGGACAGTCATCACAAAAACTTTCCGGTCCACTACTGATCTGATATTTTTCAGAAGGTAGGTAAATGCTTTTATTAACTTCACTGGTTATATAATTTAGTTGCAAGATCTAACACGAACAAATGTACACTGTGTCCGTAAAGTATGGAACAAATTCATTTTTAGCTAAACAGGTCATTTTAAGAAATAATCTTGAAACACGTCGATTTTTGATGTTAATTTACCGTATTTCAAAATAATAATCTAATATGCAGGGTGAATTACGTTCGAGTAATGACGTCACCGTCATTTTTTTTAAATGGAACACCCCCATTTTGTCTCAATTTTCTGATTACTCTAGCTGAGATGATTCCAAAAATGTACCACATGTTGATTCCAATTGGTACAGGGTGGACAAAAATACAGTAGTTGTGTGTGTGCTAATAAAGGAACACTTAACGTTCTTTATTAGGTAAATTAATAATAGTATCAAAAATACTTATTGTCTAGCGGCAATTGGTTTAAATGTAACACCTCGTATAGTGCTACATGTTTAGAGTAATAAAAATGAGCTGTTTCCAAACATGTTTGGTACTTGTGGTCTAGCAGACAGAATATGAAAGAAATTATTTCTTATATACATTTATAAAAAACATAGTCGTCTAGTTTTTTATGAAATATCCTTATTTGTTTAGTAATTTATTGATGTTCAGTGAAAGTTCGAAGTACAGTGACAGTACAAATCGAAGAAATATAAAAATTCAAAAAGATTATTGTTGAAAATTATTATATAGTGTACAGGAGTATTTAGACGGCTCTTTCGCCTGACAGAAATCAAAAAAGAAAACTACCGAGGAAAGATACATACGTATAGGGAAATAAATGGTCCAAAATAGGATTTCAATATATTCATTATCTCCAATTACCTACATTGTAGTTTCTGGTGGATGCCTGCCGGAAAATAACTACTTCCTCGGATAATATATACTACGCCGACAGACATTCATGCAAGATACCGCACAAAGGTTAGTCTTGCAGATGTTTCTCATTCATCCGGTAGCAGAACCATGATGAAATCATTCAATTAGATCCCCTGCAGACTCCGGTTTCAAGGTATTACTTTTCGTCAGTATAGGAAAGCTCCTACCCAGAAAAAACTCTCCAGAGTTTCTATTATTCTTTTTATGGAATATCAAACTCTCATTGAGATTTTTCATCAATATATTTGTTTGTATTGTTTAAAAAGCTTCACATACTTTTGCTAAAGTTTTTTTATATCTATATTTTACTCATGAACCTAGTAAAGTAGAATAAATTAGTTGATGTACCATATGTACAAATTATACAGCAGTACTTAGAGCCAAATAAATTATTATTATTATTATTATTCAAATTAAAAATAACCCCAACTTGTCTCTTTGCAAACTTAGAGTTTTCAATCATTTCCATGCAAAAAATATGATTTTCCCGTGTTGTCTCAGAGCGTTCAGAAGCTTCTCCTGAAGTTTGTTTCAAATTAGTACTACATCATATTCTTGGGCTTCATTGATAAATGGTAACCAATAGTAATTTGACAACCATATAAAGAGTATGTATATATCCTCGAAATACTCCAATATAAAACTTACCATGCATTGTTAACTCAGAGTCCCTGTTGATTTCATATAAACGAACAGCTTCATAGAGTTCCATTTGTGATGAAAGTGTACACGCTATTCCTTCATCATCGATCCACTTCATAGTAAACTCTTGCTCGTGGGTAAAACGGCATATTTCACGAATTTCTTGTCTCAATTGTTCTAGGGTTATGCTTTGGTCTATATATGTAATCAGAATCTCGCCATTATAGGCAACTTTGGCTCTTATTTCATTATCGGATTGGACATCAACAAATTGTGTAGGCATTTTGAGCACTCCTTTATTTATTGCGGTTCTTGTGTTGTATTGTCTTGAGTAAACAATACGTAATATTAGTTGTCGGACTTATCTACTGTTCAGTCAAACATCTACACTTTACACCATAAGAAATTGTAATGAATTCGAGCATCAATACTTAAAAGGACAAAGCAAAATATTTCACGTATAAGTCATATGTTCAGATCTTAGATTTCACACACTAACCACAGATTAAAATATACGTATTTAGTTTTTATAATATGTGTCCACGATCGACATCAATCAACAAAATTTATAATATATAACAAATTAATAACAAGAACAAGTCAAAACTCATACGAAAGTTAGGTTAAAATGTTCTCTTTCTCTCTTCTCACCTTGTCTCTGCCACAGTATATTGCTAAAAGACCCAGTAAGATCATATCACCACTTTTTTTTGGTAATAAATCACAACGCGCATGACCAAATTGTATCGAATAGTTTTTTGGATGTGCCGTTTGAAACGTTTTCATGTCTAAAATATTTTCATGTAATTTTTGGCCTATCACACTGACGACATTTCGCTTGGGAATCATGATGAAGAGAATGAGAGAGAGAATATAATTGTCATAAGAAAATATCTCTTTCATTTAACCTATTCAGTATGCAGTCAATTTGTATATATAAAAAAAGTATAAGTCGTAAAAAGTACATTTGAGAAGATAATATAATAGTAGAAAACAATAAGCACAATATTATTTAAGTGTTGTTTCCTTTCATTTGTATCGAATATTCATATACATGGTGGAAGACCAAGGATACTGGTCCAAAGTAGAATAATTCCTATTATTATTTTTATAATTACCAAAATGTATTTTTGTTTGTGCATACCCTAACGGTCATAAGCATTCAGCCAATCTTTGGATAGCTAAGTAAGAAAATTCATCTATTATAGTAGTAACTAATACCTCGGCTTTCATTTTTTTCGAAAGTTGGGAAATTTTG
>WOGP01003089.1:0-15671 GCA_015342065.1 Leptinotarsa undecemlineata
ATAATTTCCTATGTAACGGAAAGGCAACTATTTGTGAAAATTGGGAATGATCTCTCTATCCAATATAATGTAGATATTGGAACCCCTCAAGGGAGTATCTTAGGACCACTCTTATTTCTGTTGTACCTAAATGACCTACCTGACTTCATTGAAGGGGGAAAGGTGTTTATATATACAGACGATACGAAAATAATAGTGACGGGCTCTTTGCTGAGTACTCTGAATTTGAAAGTGACCTCAGTAGTGAACCAATTCTATAAATGGTGTACAAGAAACCATCTTGTGGTGAACCTACAAAAAACTATGTTCATTCAATTCCACAGTGCACGCAGTAATAAAACAAATCTTGTCAATCTGAACATAAATAACAATCAACATGAATTATCAAGCTCAACAGAATTCTTAGGCATACATCTCGATAATAACATAACGTGGATCGAACAAATAGATAATACATGCAAAAAACTCAAAAAAAGCTGCTTTGCCTTCCTAACACTGAAAAAATCTCTTCATGAATCATCTCTCCTGAGAGTATATTACTCTGTAGACCTCATCATTCAACATAATCAGTTGGGGCCTAGCAACTGAGTGGATTAGAGTCTTCGTTCTCCAAAAACTCATAATGAGAATTATATTTTTGGGAAAGAAAGTTTTTGGATTTCTACTACTTCATCTTGATACAAAAAAATAGGATAAGGGAATCTTCCAAAGGAAGGAAGGAAGTAATCAATTTGCAAACAAGTAACTTTATACATGGATGTATAGATCATGCAAAGAAGTAACTTTCAGACACAATCTGAAAGAAAGTCCTATATGAATACTGAATTATACAGAAGATACTTTTCTCTACTCAGTTTGTATTTCAAACATTAGTTGTGGAATAAAAATCAGATATCATTCTCATGAGTTCTACTTTAAATGAATGCTAACAAATTGCACTTACATGGAACACTGTCATCCTCACTGGTATACATATATGTTTCATCTTAAGACACTTGTCCCAAGCCTCGTCAAAAACTTTCTTTCCCAAAAATTAATCACTCCTAAAAATATAACCCCTTCAATACAAATGAAAGCTATATTGACATGGAAGTGACCAGTGACAATGATAGTGCAGAAACCGGAGCTGCGTTTGCCGTGCGAAACAAATTTTACTCTGACAACACTAAGCCAAAGAAGTATGGCGGTCCCTCTACGTCAAACAAAAAGGCAGTGACAGCAATGACAGATTCATCTAAGGAAACAATAACATGTTATAAGTGTAAAAAAAATGGTCATTATCGAAATCAGTGCCCGTTATTGAAGAAAAATAATAGCAAATATGTATTTAATGTTGTTCCCTTAATGGAAAATTCAACAAAACAGAGTGGTACGTAGATTTCGGCGCAAGCACACATATGACGGTGAACTAAACTTGGATTATTAGAAACATGAACTCCACACCGTGTTTACCTGAAATTGTGGTAGCAAACGAATTAAAAGTGTCAGTTGTTTGTCGATATTGTTTCTGACTTAGATTTCGACATTACTGTGAAAGATGTGCTATGCGTGCCTAGTTTGACAACAAACTTATTATCTGTAAGTGAGCTAATTGAAAACGGAAATAATGTCAGTTTTAATTGAAAACACTGGCTACATACGAAACAAGAACAATGTTTTGGTAGCCACAGCTGATTTGACAGATGGTATATATAAGCTGAGATTACATACACAGAGTTGTATTCTCAGTCCAAAGGGTAAGGGAGCCACGCTTCAATCCTGATTAAATTTAAGATGAGCATCGAGACGGAGTTGTATGTTAGGTGGACTAGTGGTAAGTGGCAAACTATGGCACAGAAGGCTGGCACACATCAATAGTCAGGACATGAACAAAATGTCAAAATCTTCAAAACAATGGTGGAAAATCAATTTAATGAAGAGATAAAAATACTAAGGTCGGACAATGGATTAGAGTACACCAACAAATAGTTTGAGAATTATTTAAAGCAAGAGGGTATAATCCATCAAAGATCAAATAATTATACACCTGAACAGAATGACCTATGTGAGCAAGCCTATCGTACTGTGGTGGAGAAGGCTAGATTTCTAATATTTGATGCAAAACTGGATAAAAAATTTTTTTTCGGAAGCAGCAAACACTGCTGTCTATTTAAAAAATAGATCCATTGCATCGGGACTTCAGAAAACTCTACATGAATTATGGTATGGGAGAAAACCAGACCTAAGCCACATAAGTTTGTTTGGATGTAAAGTCATGGTACACGTCCCTAAAGAACGTCATTTAAAGTGGGATAAGAAGTCTGCAAAGCACATATTAGTTAGCAGTAAAAATGTTAAGGGCTACAGGCTATACAATCCTGTCAAGAAGACTCTTGTTATCAGCAGAGATGTTATCTTCATGGAAGAGGAATTAGGTACCGAAAAAAAAAGTCAAAAGTCGGCTATCTGGATTCCTAACGAAAAGACACCTGCAGTTGCCATACAGGAGGAGGTGAATGCAGATTCAGTGGGGGAAGCATCGCAAAATGTTCTAGACTCCCCAGAATGCCACTCTTTGTGGCATTCTTCTTTGTATGAGGATGGGAATGAAATATTGACTGAAATTCCAACTACAGATGATTTAGTACAAGAAGCCCAGGTGACCTCAATCCCAGAACAGGAAACAGAATTATCTAGCAAGCGTCCCAGAAGACAACCTGATAGATATGGGTTTATGTGTCACTTCAGTGCTGCATCAGAGGAGATCATATTCTGCGGGACCTGAGACTGAGCAGTGGAAGGGCGCCATGTCCGATGAACTGCAATCTTTTGAGGACAACGATACTTGGGAGCTCGTTGACAACCCAGGTGACTTGTACGTGGGTATTTAATAAAAAGTTTGATGTGGACAACAATTTGCGATTCCGAGCTAAACTGGTAGCCAGTGATTTTTCACAGAAACCTGGCATATATTATACAAACACTTTCTCTCCAGTTGTAAGACATTCCACAGTTAGATTATTATTTGCTCTCAGTGTTGAGTTAAAAATGAGTATTAATCACTTAGATGTAACTACAGCCTTTTTAAATGGTTTCTTGAAAGAAACTATTTACATGTCATTACAACAAAGGTGGGGGAAAAGTTTTTAAATTAAAAAGAGCAATCAATCTATGGGTTAAAACAATCTTCTCTTGCTTGGTATGACAGAGTTAAAGAATTACTTAGTAATTTGGATTTCAAAAATAGTCAGTACGAGCCTTGTTTGTTCACAAAAACAAAGGATGAAATAAAGATTATCGTTGAAACTGATAATTTGAAACGCATTTTGGGTGCAGAATTTAAATTAAAATATTTGGGATATATAAGACAATATCTAGGTATGAGAATAAATGTAGACAAAAATAAAAATGTAATAACTGTAGATCAATAACAGTATATTGCGCAGTTAGTTTCTGGATTCAATATGTCAGATTGTAAAACATATAAAACCCCAATAGAATGTAAATTAACTGCTAAAAAAATCTGATGAATGTGTATCTGATCTTTTGTATTAAAAGTTAATTGGATCATTGATGTATTTGGCAATACTAACTAGGCCAGACATTTCCTATTCTGGTAGTTGTTACAACCATACACATTGGCATTATGCTAAACGCATTTTAAAATATTTATTGTATACAAAAACATATTGTTTAAGATTTTGTAAGGATTATGGCCAGCTACATGGTTTTGTAGATAGTGACTGGGCTAGTGATGATTTAGACATGAAGTCGTATACAGGCTTTTGCTTCACAATGTCTGGAGCAGTCATTTCATGGCAGAGCAGGAAGCAAAAGACGGTATCTCTTTGCAGTATAGAGGCAGAATATACTGTGCTGTCTGAGGCAGACCGAGAAGCAGTGTACCTTAGAAACCTTCTTCATGAAATTATAAGTAGTTTTTATGCGATTGAGATATATTGTGACAATCAAAGTGCATTAAAATTGTCAGTAACCAATCAAAGTAACAATAGATCGAAACATATTGATGTGATGAATTATTATGTAAGAGATGTTATTAAATATGAATATATAAAACTTCTATATTTATGTACTGAAGAAATGACAGCTGATATTCTCACTAAAGGTTTATGCCCTGTTAAACATTATAAGTTTCTAGGTAAATTAGGAATTGTACCAAGATAATGTTATTTGTTTATTTTGATAGTGGTGGTGTTAGAATGATGTATCAAAATAAAAATATTTCTTATTTGTGCTACTATTGAAGCCATCTTTAGTGCAAAATAGACACTTTATTGTTAATGTATGTATATCTAATGTAATAAAAAGTATTAGTATGTTAGCGACATTAACGTGTTTTTTTACAATTACGTTTTAATTATTTTCGGATGATGCTCACTTGGTTAACAAAATGCGCGTCGTAAGTCGGTACTTTCGTTATTTTCAATAAATTGATTTCCCTAACATTGGTATTTATTCAATTGCTTCAAGATAGAAATCAATAAAGAATAGAAAAGCAAGTTTGCGATTCATCCACTGTATTTTCGTATCAATTTTTAAATCTCGCATGGTATTTTCATGTCACATATTATTCCGAGAGAAAAATATTTCACAGTTCAATAGAAAACCACTTTTTAATGTCACCGTTCGAAAAATGCGAACTTTTCTCGAAAAGATTCAACTTCACGAGAGTTATTCCTCCCAACATTTTTCCACGAAGTAGCAGGTTCTTTTCAATATACCTGACAATGCTATATCCGAAAGAAAATATTCTCCTAATATGAGAAGCGTCGAAGTGGAGGTCTCTCATTTGAAAATATTTTCTATATGGAACTTTGTATTAAGTTGCATTAGGAGAGGTAATAAAGATGAAATTCGTTTCAGCGTGTAACAAGAGATTTAATAATAAAAATTTTTCAGAGGTCGAGTCTTTCCTTACCGGGTTTATTAAAATGAAAATTATACCTGAGCGGATGTCAAGTGGAGGAATGAGAGAAGTCAGTGAGAATCAGTGTGAATAGAGATGGCACAATACAGAAGAAATATATCAAATAATCTAGGAAGATTATTGGAAGATTATTTTGTGTATGTTTATTTAGTGTAAACGATAAAAATATAATCTAAAATGGTTAATTTTCTGTACCTAAATTTGAAATTTCAAGCTTTCAGTAAATACGAGACTTTTTTCCAGATTTATAAAATAAGTAAAGTGTTTAAAATATGATTTAAAAAAAAACATCTCAACTGTCGAAACTGTTGAATTGTAAATTGAGACTGGAAAATCGTATGTGCCAAAGAAATAAAAAAATAGACCCGTTTACTGGTACATGTGACGAGTATAGAGTGCTTAAATTATCCACACTCATCGACAGGGTAAAAATTATCATACATGTACAGTAGTTGCCAGATTTATCATGTTCAAAACAATCTTGTGAAAATAAACATCAACCAATAATTAAATACTTGTTCTCCCAGACCACTTTATTTCAAATTATTTTGATTTAATAAAATTATTTCATTCTGTAAAAAGGTGCTGAAGAAAATAGGGGTAGTCACCTATAAAATCTTTAATTATCTTTTCAAAACCATGAGAGAAAAATTATAAAGGTCGATTACGGATATAATAATATTTTCATCACTATTTCCCAATTCTAAATTGATTTTTAAGGAAAATTGTTTTTTTAACGACAAAACACAAGCACTATAGGAAAATCCTTAAGGCGTTCTCAGACCGGTGCCTATGCGAAAGTAGCGATTTACATTGGATTTGAATCGCTGGAGATTGAATCTATTTGGAAAAACGATCTCAGGAAGTTCATTTCACAAAAAGGCAGTTCTCCAGAAGAAAGTATTCTTAAACAGTTAAGTTCGAGGTTTACTGTGCAAGTCACTTGAACACCTCACGGGAAAGTATCTACAGAAGAGAGACAAATATTCAACTTTTCTTCGATGTTCCAGGCTATCAAGGATGCACGTGATGTTCGCGTCTGCAATCAGGCGGGTGGCTCCTTTCTGAATGGAGTCCAGCAACTTCAGGGTATGTTTGGGGGCAGAGCTCCATACATGAGAACAATACTCTAAAGAAGGTCTGATCTGAACTTTATAGAGCATCAAAAGTTGCTGAGGTGTGTATAGTTTTCTAGTTCGGAAGAGTGTCCCAAGTTTTTGAGAAGCAGCCTTCGCAATTCCAGCTACATGATTGTGCCAAGACATATTGGTATCCATTTTAACCCCATTTTAACAAACTTATCGAAGCAGAAAGCGGAATTATCTGACCTGACATTATTATTTCCGGTTCGGAGACATTTATCTTCTTGGAGAAAACCGTTGCCTAGGTTTGTGTATCATTGAATTGAGCCTGGTTACTTTCACCCCAATTCGAAATGACTTCTAGATCCTCATTGAAATATGCAACCTCCTGCTGCCGGTAAAGATGTGCCTGCGTAGCCGATGTCCTGGAATACAAATGGAATGACGTGACAAGTGTGGTGTCGTCAGCACGTCATTGGAGACAATATGGATCCCTGGAGAACATCAGCGTTGATGGTGAAAGTATTCTAGAGATATTCATCGACGGCTACTTGCAGGAAACGTTCTTTTAGGAAGCTGGAGAGCCATACACAGAAATGATCCGTCATAGCATGACGTTTGGCATGCCATGATGAAGTCATAGCATCGAAGTTTGGCCAGCAAATCGTCATGCCACACACTATCAAAGTCCTTAGAAATATCAAGAGCAACAGCTCTTGATTCAGAATGTTTCTCGATCGCGTTATTTGAAATATGGGTGATATATGATAGAAGGTCGCCTGTTGATCTTTGTTTCTGAAAGCCATATTGATGATCGCTCAAGATGTTGAAGCCTTCCAAATATCTGAGGATATGGTGATACAAATTTCGAAAAAGTATACTCATTACAAATTCTCTTCAATTGTATTTGGGATGTATACATTTTGAAGAAGCAAAACAAACGTCAACCGCAAAGATGAAAACCATTGTTTGAAAAATACAAAATATAGAATAAAAATTATTCAAGCCTAAGGTTCAAGCCTGAAAACTGAGGTATTTCCAAAAGGAATGGAGTTTTGGAAAGAGTGCGATATTTTTCAAACAGATTAACATTTTTACCGCCCATTAGCAGATCTAATATAATGATGCAAATATAATGTTCATATCTTGCACTCATAAAAACCCACTAGGTATATTACCATGACAAGTTGAACACTGTTAACCTGCTGGATTTACTCTTTTTTTTAAAAGAAGACGGTCCTTAAAATTATTAAGCAATTATTTCCAAGATCCATTATCTCAAAAAGATACCAAAGGAGTCAGTCAGTATACTTCCCACTAATGATTAGGAGACCATCTTGCCGCACACAACCAAAACACAATATTTGCTTCGCAATGCGAGTGGAAGCATTTGTATTATGGCCCAAACTAATTATTCGAAGGGGCTTATGAGAGGAGTTTGCGACAGACTAAAGCCCGATGTAGACCCATAAATCTGAAATATGTAAGACGATGCATTAAATTACCGGGAGTAAATTGATGCTGTTGGTACACCTGTGCTCTGATATGCCAACCTGATGGCAAAAAATGTTCTTGCTACCGCTATGGCTGTCGGATGTGTTCTGATGAATGGGTCACAGTGTGACACAACAAAAATTTTAGAAATTCACTAGGTACATACTTGATGGAGATTGAATTCGATGTTTACACTAAAACAAGGATTTCATAATAAGTATTTACTTTTTTTCAATTCAAAGAATTGAATGTCGATAATTTCCAGATGCAGATTTACGGAGGCTTTAGAGAGATGTCGTATTTCCCCAAAAACCCCGAGTAGTCGAAAAAAGCGCCAAGTATCGGTTAGATCGAGAATTGCCAACAGCAAAATGGGAAACTATCAACAAATTGAAGAAAAGTTGAGGAGGGAGTTTTTAATAGACATTCCAATATGTACCTACTCTAACCGCTCTGGTATCAGGACTATGTTAAAATGTTGTATATACAGGGGGTTTTCTAACTATGATACGTTAATATGTTAGGTCGTTTTAAGAAAAAAAGTTTCTTTGAACATATGTCCGGGGCTGCTTCTTTTCTGAGATACAGGGCGTTGAAGTTAAAAAAAGGTATTTATAAAATATCTTAAATATCCATTCAACGATTTGGTTGAAATTTGCTGCAGTTATTTGAAATGATAAGGCGGTTTTTCCCCAGAACTAAATTGAAATTATTAGGCCAGTGGCATCTCAGTGACCACCACAGCCAACAATATTGAGAAAAAAAGGACGTCACTGACTTTTTTGTAGTTTTTTTATATTAAGGAAGTGACAATACAACTTTTTCGTCGCTTATGTTTTTTTCATATCAAGCTTCGTTTTCATGAAAAAAAATCACTCCTGAAAAATATCCATGGACAACATAAAAACCAAAAGTAAATAATAAACAATTTTGACCTTGAAGTGAATGAACAAAATGTCAACCTTCTGATAAAATACACGACTGCAATAGATTTGTCATTAATTGACCCTATAAATGAAAATCTTGAGGATTCATATCAGGACTGCGAGCTTGCCAATTTTGAGGTTCTGCACATCCAATTCAGTGACTAGAGTGACTCAGAAGGCATTACCTTCGATCTAGATGACACCAGTAGAGTATATCTACACGAAACGTCACACAAAAAACAATACAGCCACTGCTAATGATCTCGGAAATAATAAATAAGCTGTTACACACCCGCCGTGAAAGCCTAATTTAAGGAAAGTGTTCGGATAATATAGTACGCATGATTTTATACTTTTCAAACTCTTTCATTAGGAGACGACAAATGAATATATTCTACAGCGATTTAAATTCAAGGTAAATCACTACTTCCACATAGACACGAGCGTCAGAGATTTTTTTGGGATTTTACTGCAGTTCTTCCGCATTCCCATGAAAAACATATTAACGTTGTAATCCCAAGATGTTCAAAATTGTAACGAGAAAACTTTCTAAATTCGAGTCGAAAATATGTACTGAACTTTGATTTTTCTTCAAACAATAATTTCCTGGAAGTTGAACTATCCATTAGTTCTTGAAAATTATTACATTTTCAGTCTTCCAGTGTACTAACCCTTTCTCCAATAAGTCATATGATACGAGACTATTAGAGAGCCACCATGTATATTTCCTCTCACATTCCCAACTTGACATTTTTATTCCACATTAATGGTTTTCGAGATCTCTTCATAATTGCTCTGTGTCTATTTTTCGTTTCGTTTCATACAAAATAGCTGTAGCTGTCACATTATACCTGCTGAGGTTTTATATGTGACATAATGGCTTTACTTACAATATTAATATTTCTCTCGTCTTTCCTTTGTTTCTCCAGATGTCGGTATAGAAATTATTTAATTGTCACTGAGCAACAGAGCTTTATTTTTATTTTCCTTTTTTCTGTTGTGCTCGAAAGCATTTCTTTGCTGGAAAATGAGAATCGTGGTTGATTAAGGAGTAGACAAAAATGCTCAAATGTTGCGTAAGACACGGACGTTGCGTAAGATATCACATTGATGTAGAAACAATTGCAACTTGTGTGTTACTTATGTCTTCTTTAAATAATGTAAAAAAATCTTCATTCAACCCGCTTGGAGGTCGCTTCACATGTTGGTACGTCAAAAACTACAGATTATACTTTTTTTTTGACTTCCAGAGGATCTATATCTCCGAGCATTTTCCTGATATATTATGGCCAACGATTTTAAATAATTCGATATATATTTTTGAGGAGCACTGTATGAAACTATTTTCGAGAACAGAATTTTACGAATGACGTACGAACTAGATCCAATTGAACTAGAAACAATGTAATGTAACAATGGTTTGTTGCAGTGGTTAAATGTCCGGTCGCCATCCTAAGGTCTTGAGTTCGAATTCAACTTGGACAAAATGTAATGAATGGGCTGGTTTACGTTCTTCATCTGAGAAGAAATCAAAGAATTCACTACGACTTCAATCCTTTCTTTCGTACCCTTTTTTATGGTTACGGGATACTTAAACGATTCTGAACAGGCAACAAAAAAGTTGATGAGTGTATCACAACTTTTTGGAAGGGGCAGTAGAAGTACAACTGAAGGTTTAACTTTTTCCAGTTTAACAGTTCTTTCCCAGAATCTACATATATTTGATGATAAAGAAGCTGCTTCTGGTAAAGATTAATGAACCATTCTAATATTACTTCATTTTAGTAGAGCCTTCGACATCTTGAATCATAAGCTATCCATTGCTATTTTAGGATATGTGGAGCTGTCGAGAAATGCATGTGCACTCTTAAAAATCATTCACTGTGAACTCAAAAAAGGCATATAGAGAAAAGACGTTCAACTGAAGAGATTTTATCAATTGGAGTGCCAGAGAGATCAATTTTTGTCCCCTACTTTCAGTTTTCATTCGACCATCATGATTAAACTAGATAACGTATTAGTTTTCACCTATGATTCCTAACTGTATTATATTTTTCCTCCTAAAGAAGTAGAAACTGCTTGTGATATCAGTAGTTTTACTGCAACATCTAGAGATCATTTCTTCATCACAAATATTATTGTTTTTGGTCCAAGAAAGAAAAAAAGAATTATTAAATCTTCAAATAATTATTGAAATGAACAGTAATTTCCCCCAGTTAATGTATGGAGTGAAAAATCTAGGAATGATTATTTTGACCGATACAAATGATGTTGGTTAGAAGTTTGAAAATTATGTATCCTGTGTTCTTATTAGCCGAAACGTGAATCAGGCTATCTAGTTGACCAATATTTCGCATGAAATTATCTTGTAGAAGGCGACACACATATTCGAAGTTTTGAACAGTAGGCGAGAGAAAGGGAAGAACCCTTTCGGAATAGTTTCGGGTGTATCATTTGATGTAATTAGAAAATCTGGCCACCGCACAGAGCCCGGATTGTTTTGGCTGGGGCCCGGAGGCGGCGGCATGCGAGGGAGCCTCTTTGGGCCGCATACCGGTTTAATATACCGTACACGGTCGTCGGCAGATTTGATTACGGGCAAAATCAGAGGAGGTGGGCGGCAAGTTCGTAGGTGAAAAGGGGTCAGCTAGGAATGTTTTGGATCAGATGTATTAATCTTTGTAGGTATTGCATCAGTATATACTTACTTCTGTATGACGTAAAAAGTGTATAGTTTGTACAAAATAAAATGGTATCCATGGAAAAACATACATTGAATTTAAATTTAGAGCCTTTTATTTGACATTTGGTATATTGTACTTTTTCAGTAAACTATACATATTCATACAAACAAAACTGATTATGAAACTGAGTAACACTTTTCCAAGAGACGTATTTGCTGTTTTTGTTGAAAGATCATAGTAAAATTCAATATGATGTTAAATTAATATGACTATCGAAAAGTCATGAGTGTAAATTCACAATCATGATTGTGATTCATGACCCGCGACTGCGAACAATAAACTCCTTGCATGTACATTTTGCACTCGGTACAACAGATGCCAGCATTTTACTTTAATTGCAAATTCATCATATAATGATCAATGAAACAAAATCTAACCTGTGATATAATTAGCATCTAATAGGCAGGACAATATCGAATTTTAGAAAGATCTTCCTGCATTTGACAAGCTGTAAGTTTTTCTGGGAAAAATCTAAATGAAATAATCGAAATTTGGCGACAGGTTTTCTATTTCATTTCGAATTTTCGTGACGCTCTTAACAAAACTCAGTAAAACTTTGATATCATTCAGAACATGATTCCAAAAGTGAGTTATTTTGGTAAAATAGAAGTTTGTTATTCTGTAAAAATGTTTGAATGTTTGAAATACTTGGATAAAGGTTCACAGCATGCCAACAAGTCATCTCACTAGTTACATGTTATAGGAATAAATACTGGTTAATTTCACTAATCTAACTATATAACAAATAAAAATACATTTATTTGATTATAATCAATGACAACTATATTCAGTAAGTACGAAGGTACATCACGTTTAATTTGTATTCCTGAAAATGCTTACCATTCGATGTCAGCGAAACGTTGGTGAACGACAGTCACATTTCCCGTAAAACAGAACTAAGAGATCATCGACAGTATATTGATAGAATGATAATACATAATATAATGATACATGAATATACATGTTTCATCACTTCTTCATTCTGCTGAAAGGTGTTCGATAGTCAAAAAAATTGTCGTTCATGGATACCTTGGACATTTCGAAATAAAATGATTTCTAAAAATATAACCCCCACAATTCAAATATGACGTTGATCTGGATCGTTTCACATTTTTCAGCTTCTTTTTTAGAAAAAAATATTGAAGAGTTTTTTGGAATTAATCAGTGTGTAGTCTAGGAAGGATGAGCTGGTTTCTTCTATCTATTCCGTTGAAGATGTAAAGTGTAATATCTGGGTTGATTTACTCAAGCTCATCGTTAGTTTTTGTCACCTGGTATATATCCTTTAAGTGACAGAAGAGGATTTCTAGAATTTCCTTAGTGTGTAGTATATGCTTCCTTTCGGGAAATTTTTAGGGGTGAGAGTATATATTAAATTTACATTATTTTATTTTGATTCTCTTATATAGCTTATTCTGATTTTATGTATTATAGTAGGGTGCTTTGATGGATATCGTCGGAAAAGGGGAGGAAAAACTGATGAAATATCGAGATTTTCTCTTCGAACTCTCCAGACTCTACCCAGACCACTCTGTCAAGATGGTTGTTTTGTTTATTGGAGTCTTTGGTGGAATGATGCCCTCTCTACTCTCGAATCTTATAATAATACCGGCTTGCCGCACTAAAGCAGAAATCTTAGCCGGTGATGCAGAAAGCTGTTATTCTTGACTCACTGCGCTTGCTCAGGACACATGATTCTCGGACACGACACAATGATCACTTACCCCTTGGTGTGGGGAGTGGTCGTTGGTTGATAATGCTCCCGAATGTATCGAGGCTTCGGGGGATATGGTCTGACCAGTCTATACTACGGTGAGATGAAAATCTTTATTAAATCCTTTAGGATCACAAAATGATATAGGAAACGTCACATAGGAAATAAACTACATGTATACATATATGTTCTCATATTAAAAGTAGATTTTGGAAGACCATCTGACAAAGTTTCCCACTGGACCAGTGCTAAAGTCCTAGACTATGCAGGAACACTATGACACTAATATTTAGAAAACCCAAAAAAACTAATTTGAAATATAAGAATGTACATTCATACAATAATTTTGTTGGTAATTTATCACGGACGTTGATGAATATCTTTCACAGCAATTGAAATATTTATATACTTGCGTTTCAAAATTTTAAATTAAGTATGTGTATATTATTGTATGTTTATATTTGGTTTAAAATTTTGTTCACCGTTGAGAGAATATACATTCAATTTCAGAAATATTTCTTTCATTATAATTTCATTAGAAAGTGATCCCGTCTGTCGGGTGAATGGTATTTTGGTCCTCCTCAAGCTGTGGTTTCAGAAAAATTCTCATATGAGAACGACAGGAGCGATGACAGTGAAATTCACGAAAAATGTAGTATCAATAAAAATAAAAATAATATGGTCAACATATTGCTGAACTAATGAAAAAAGTTACACCTGTGTAACCCAATACTCGTTAAATATTAGTTGTTCTAAATGAGTCCTTTCTTCATTTCTCATCTTGAATAAATTTCTATCGTCTTCTAAGCAAATACGAAATACAATACATGAGTTATATATAATGATGGGTTATTCAAATCTGAAGAGAACTCGACACGTTGCAAATTGCAGATCATTTTCACGGGCGTGCACGTTGATGGCAAGGGTGTAACACCACCCGAAAGCGGATTTGACAAGTCAGAACGAGTTATTAGGTACATCCTGAATCTCTCCGAATCAATGAACAAAAGCGAGCAACTCCGAAAGACATAATCCTCTTAGGCTGCACCGTATGGATATGTGCATTAAAATCAATGCCTGTTGCTGGCACAGTTGGCGGGGATTTTTGTTTCAACGTCAATTCTACATGTCATACAGCCTGTCGTTAAAATTTATACATGTCTGATCTGGTGTTTGTATCGATGATCACTATCAATTAGGGTTACTAAAGTGAGCAAATGACTGGGCAATTTATAACGTCCGCCAATTTTTATTTGTTGGAGTGAAACTGGAGAAGGAATTTAAATAATAGGTCTAATATTGGAAATTACAAAAGCGTTTTCTTTCCTTCCTTTTAAAAATTATTGGTTGCAAGCATTTTGATTGTTTAAAATTTGACCCAAACAAATAAACAGGGCAACCTAAATAAAATCGTTTGATTACAAACACAACTTTCATCATACACTAAAGAAAATTTTTTTTTCCAGCGTGCCCGTCCTTAACAGTCTCCCAGGTGGAGAGTGGGTACAATGCACCACTTGCCAAGATTGGGCTCACATTAAGTGCATTTCTGGTGTCAGTACAGTTTATATTTGCATGAACTGTGACGATGTTATTTTTTTATTGAAAGTTTTTCAACTTCAATGTTCTATCTGTTTCTATTCCATATGTTTTATTGCGGATAGGTTTATATAACGCATTGCCTTAATAACCTCTTTGGATGAATCATCAGAGACCTCGCCTGTAGGGAATAATGAGCCTGTTTTATTATAAAGTAAATTCAGTATAGTGAATAACAGATTGGCCGTCTATGCTTGTAATTTTTTCTTTCAATGGACTGTACGCTATGAAAAAAATCATGATCAAGTGACGTCGCTGTGATATAAATACTTAAAAAATAGATTCTTTAATTTCATATATGATTAAACAGAAAATGTTTTATGTTTCAATATTCATTGTACTATTAGTTTTCTTCATAAATCTTGTTCCGTACGGAGGAGTTGTAACTTTTAGCCCAGTTTGTAAAAAACATCTGAATATGAACTATTCATAATCGAAGATTACAATTTTGTACATATTACCAGAAAAGTACCCAAAAATATGTTCTCCCGACAAAATATGGCATCAAAGGCAATAAATAGCCTTGCTGAATAAATGTTTCTCTCAAACTTATCTTCGAATTTCTGGAGAGTGGAATATGCTTGTTCAAGTTTTCTTCAGCACATCAAAATATGTTATTAAGCTGCATAACAGACAGAATAATAACACGGTATAGAGGGTATTCGCGTGTAAAAGGAGGGTTTCCAGTCTGGGATAGAATTAAAACGGTGTTGCATGGTCGTGTCGACCATGATTCTGAGACCGCATTAGTGCAATTATGTGTGATTGCAGAGTAGATGCGGTCGGACTAAATTACAACATTCAGCGTTCGCTAACTAAATGATGATATCATAGACTACGTCGCGGCGACTGCCGTCGAAATTATAGTAACGGAAAACAAGTTGAATTTCCTTTAATAACTGAAGAATAGGACACAATATTTTTTTATTCTTTCTGATCTCATAGTTCAGAGTCGAGAGATGGGTATTTTATAATGTTCCGGAGTCCAAAATATTCTTCCGTTTTCAAACAGAATCAAAAACCAGTTTTACGAGACAATACCAGAAATAACGGGATTTTTTTAAATTCATATATCAATCATGTATTCATGTATCAATATGTTGAACAGTGCAGACGTACGTCCAGAGCTCTCTCAGAATTTAATTAGTAAATGTGTAAAATGTAATAGAAGGATTGCCAAAGGGG